>JAAGEH010002472.1:0-16630 GCA_011751065.1 Lasiurus cinereus | reverse complement strand
GAGAGAGAGAGAGAGAGAGAGAGAGAGAAACATCAATGATAAGAGAGAGAATCACTGATCAGCTGCCTGGGCATGTGCGCTTGAGCCATGATCTCTTGGTTCATAGGTTGATGCTCAACCAATGAGCCACACCAGGCTGGGACCAAGGGTTAGTTTTAAATTCAACTCCACTGGATGGATTGGGCTGCCTGAGGCAAAACTGACAGTTTGGGAATGATGGTCCTATTATTGTTATATCCAAGTTCCCTTCTTGCCAACCTTATTTCCTCTCTGCTCTAAGACTGGCCAGTTCACCCCTCTCCTGGTGCTTATCCCTTTTTCAGAAGAACAGACACTCATTGGAAGTTACCAAATTGCTTCTTCCTAAATCCCCATCTCCAGCCCATACCTCTTTCCCCATAATGCCCTGTGTTACTACTTTTTCATCACCAGCAACTTCTATGAAGCTCAAGAAGGGTAAAGTCATTTTGCACACCTACTGCATCTCTTTTCTTTCTCTCTTTTTTAAATCCTCACCTGAGGATATTTTTTTCCCCATTGATTTTTTAGAGAGAGTGGAAGGGAAGGAGGAGAAGAAGAGAGATAGAAACATTGATTGGTTACCTCCCACCCCCGTCCTTATTGCAACTGAAGTACGTGCCCTTGACTGGGAATTGAACATGAGACCCTTTGGTCTACAGGCTGATGCTCTAACTACTGAGACACACCAGCCAGAGATTATTGCTCCTTTCTTCCCGTTTTTAGCAGGGGCATTGCCAGTGTCCAGGAGCCCAGAGTTGGAGTCAACATGGATCCTTGCACTTCCATGGTCTGTCCTTCACAAAGTCCAATTGTCCTTTCTTCCACATGCCTCTTGCATTTCTTACTTTCTCTTCATTCCTTCTGCCCCCTCCTCTGCTGGCCCGATCATCCCTAACTACCCACCCCTGCTGGCCTGGTCACCTCTAACTGCCCTCCTCTGCCAGCCCAGTCATCCCTAACTGCCCTCCTCTGGCAGCCCAATCACCCCTAACTGCCCTCATCCTAGCCCAGAGTCTTCTGTCTGCCTCTTGGCTGGTCTCCCTATATACTCTTTCCTCTCCAAACTATTATTCCTCTCCATCCATTTATTCCCTCATTGATCAGTAGAATGTTTATTAAGCTCCCATCAAGTGCCAGGTGCACCAGTGAGTAAGACAGACATGGTCCAGTGGGAGGCAGGTAATTATCAGGCAATTGCAAGTGTCTTGGGGTTAGCCCTCAGGTGGGACCTAGCCCAGAACGGGGAAGGTGTTAGGAGTGGTCTGCATACTCCTTGTAAGACTCATCATCATCAAATAACACTGTTATTCTGTTTCAACAAAAATTGGCCTCCTGCTCTAGCTGGTTTGGATCAATGGATAGAGTGTCAGCTTGTGGACTGAAAGGTCCCGGGTTCGATTCCGGTCAAGGACACATGCCTGGGTTTTGAGTTTAATCCCAAGTGCGAGGCATGAAGGAGACAGCCAATCAATGATTCTCTCTCATCATTGATGTTTCTATCTCTTCCTCTCCCTTGCTCTCTGAAATCAATAAAAATATTAAAAAATAAAATAAAAATTGGCCTCCTATTATGTTTGCTCCTTCAGGTTTGTAATGGACTGAATATAGTCTGTCCCCTCACCCTCCCAAATTCATATATTGAACTTCTAACCCCCAATGTGATGGTATTAGGAGGAAAGGCCTTTGGGAGGTGATTAGGTCTGAAGATGAAACCTTATAAAAGAGGCTCCAGAGAGCTCTCTTGCCCCTCTCTGCCACATGAGGACACAAGAATACAGCAGTTTGCAACTCAGAGGAGGGTCCTCACCAGAACCAGACCATGCTGACACCCTGATCTCAGACTTCCAGCCACCAGAACTGTGAGCAATACATTTATGTTGCTTATAAACCATTCAGACTAGGACAAAGTTCAAACTTTGAAACCCGAGATTCCAAGTCTCCCACCTTTGATCCGGCCTCATCCCTAGGATTCCTCAATGGTAAAATGATAGCAGTAATAATAATCCTATCTAATAAAAGAGTAATATGCAAATTGACCATCACTCCAACACAAAAGATGGCCATCCCCATATGGTCAAAGCTGACTGCCCCCATGTGGACACAAGATGGCTACCACAAGATGGCCAGCAGGGGAAGGCAGCTGGGAGGGACCAGACCTGCAGAGGAGGGCAGTTAGGGGTGAGTGGGCCAGCAGGGGAGGGCAATTGGGGTGGTTAGGCCTGCCGGGGAGGGCAGTTAGGGGTGACTGGGCTGGCAGAGGAGGGCAGTTAGGGGTGACCAGGACGGCAGGGGGGGGTCAGTTAGGGGCTACCAGACCTGCAGGGGAGGACAGTTAGGGGTGACCTGGTGGGAGGGAAGGACAGTTAGAGGTAACTAAGCCAGCAGGGGAGGGCAGTTAGGGGCAATTGGGCCAGCTGGGGAGCAGTTAGGTGTCAATCCGGTTGGCAGGGAAGTGGTTAGGGGGTGATTAGGCTGGCAGGCAGAGCAGTTAGGGGCAATCAGGCAGGGAGGCAGGCAGGCAGGCAGGCAGGTGAGTGGTTGGGAGCCAGTAGTCCTGGATTGTGAGAGGGCAGTCAGACATCCCTCAAGGCAGTGGTTCTCAACCTTGCTAATGCCATGTCCCTTTAATGCAGTTCCTCATGTTGTGGTGACCCCCAACCATAAAATTATTTTCATTGCTACTGCATTAGCAAGGTTGAGAACCACTGCCTCAAGGGGTCCCAGATTGGAGTGGGTGCAGGCTGTGTTGAGGGACACATATCCCTGTGCACGAATTTTGTGCACTGGGTCCTATAGTAATAGTAATAATAGCAAACTTTTGTTAGGTTACTTATACCCTAGGCCCTCCACCAAGCACTCTCAATGTTCATTCTTCATAGCATTCTCTATAAGGGAGGTCCTATTACTATCACCATTTAAATATGAGGAAACCGGGGCATAGGTAGGTTAAATGGCAGAATCTGGATTCAAATCCCAGTGATGTGACCAGGCTTGATACATATGACCATGACATCATTGCACATCGGTATAACTTGGGTGTGTGACTCGAGACTCTTTACCATACACCCTAAATTCTCCCTGAGGGCCCTTTTCTCTGGTTCTCTCTCTCTTGGGAATGCACTTCTCTTTCCTAGCAAACCCTGTGTCTTTCCCAGAGCCTCCCTCTATGGAAAGGAAGCTGGCTCTGGACTCAAGTTCTATGTTCCAGTCCCAGGTACCAGCTATCAAATCCCTGCTCCCTGACTCTCAATTCCCTCATCTCTACAATGGGAACTTTACTGTTCTTCTCACAGGGCCTTGGTGACTATGATGTGAGAATAATGTATGCGAGTGTGCCTTGCAAACTCTAGGGTCCTATACAAACGTAAGGGAATCAACATCATTTTTCCTCTTGTTTCCCAATATAACAATATTTTTATACAGTCTGTACTTCACTATAACAAAGTTTGCTTATATATTCACTTGGACACATGGCTTCACCTTTCTAAGCCTCAGCTCCCTCATCTGTGAAATGGGCACATTACCATCTATTCCATAGGGCGATTTCAGGGATTATATGCAATCGTGTTTTTAAAGAATTAGACACACATAATAGACACTAAAAAATGTTTTGCATGCTTCCCAAACCTTGACTTTTCTCAAGGTGCCAGGAACAAATCATTTTTGTCTTTCTCTAGAAGGCAGTCCCGAGTCACGCCTTCTCTCTTCATTCTTTAACAAATAAATGGCACCTGTCTTCTTGGAGCTTCTGATTTAATTCAGTATTAACAGTGGAATATTTACTTAGCAAAGAAAAATACTTTTCATGTTCCTTTTGACTGTGTCACCCACACACTCACCAGCCGCCCGATGCCTGTGCTAAATCGGCAGAACCTTCTGCGAGCACAGCGGCTCTCTGTGACCCGGGCGTGCTTGTTCAGCTGAAATTGCTTGTGTCTGGCACAGACCTTCTCTTTTGATTTTGGCAGGACTTCAGGGAGCGAAAAAGCTGGGTTAGTGTTAGGGCTGGGATTAGAATTTGAGACTCAACAGATCATACTGTTAACACTTCTCCTCTTTGCTAACTTTATGAAGTTCAAGAAAAGCTTTCTGGGGAACGGCACCAACTTATTTGCCAAAAGCTGGGATGGGCCAAGGAAGATGTAGTCAGCATTTGGAATCTACTTGCCTAGAATTTAGCAGCCAAGGAGGGGAGAAGGATGTGCTATGGAGCTGGGAAGTGGGGAGCGGTGGGAGAGGTGTGTAAAAAGGACTTGGAAGGAGTCGGGATGCTGAACAGGCTTGGCTCTTTGTGGTTCCACCCCCACAGCATCTCTTGAGTCTCAAGCCATCCCTTCCTCTCCTCCTCTTCAGCCCCTCCCCTCGTCCTCATCACCCTCACCGATGACAGCAATACTTTATGATGTCTTTTTGTCCCTTTTCTTCCTAAACACTGCTGCCAGTTTTTTTAAAAAATATAAATATGTTTATTGATTTTTAGAGAGAGAGAAGGGAGAGGATAAAGAGGAATAAAAGAGGGATATCATCAATCAGCTGCCTCCTGCATGGCCCACCAGCCCACAACCTGGGCATGTGCCCTGACTGGGAATCAAACCAGTGAGCACTTGGGTCCTGGTCCACATTCAACCACTGTGCCACACTGGCTGGGCTGCTGCCAGTTTTTATGCCTCTGCTTAAACACATTCGGGGCTTTCTGGCGCTTCTCAAATAAAAGCCTTACCTTTAGCACAGTGCTTGAAGGCCCTGACAAGTAGGCCCCAAACCATCCTCTGTCCTCATCTCATCCCTCTCCGTATGCTGGCCCACTGGTGTGCCTGTTCATCTCAGCCTGCAAGCCTTTGCCTGGCTGCCCCTCTGCCTGCTTGTTCTCCCCTAATTCTCATTGTTGCCTGGTGGACTTCTCATTCTCCAGGACCCAGTTCAATGTGGCTCCTTCAGCAAAGCCTTTCTCAACTCCTCCAGGCAAAGTGGATGCCCCTCATTTCTACTCCACGGCACTGTGGGCTGCACTTGTTTGTGTGTGCCCCTAGATGACTTGGGGACAGACTAAGCCTTATTTATGTCTTCTCCACCCCCACCTAGTGACTTGTTCAGCATATGTAACCACTTGAATTTTTGAAAGCTGGTGGGACAAACTCCCAGGATTCCAGTGAGGAGCCAGAGCAATAGATTGCACTTCTGGCTGTGTCAGGCTCACTGCTTTGGCCTTTCCTGATCTCCAGGCAAGTTTAGTGGACTGGGTGAATGCCTGCCTGTTTACCACAGGAAACTGCTCCCTGAGAATGTGTTTGTTTTTTAAACTGGTAGGCACTTTAGTCCAATTAGGTTCCCGACATGCATCTGCATTATGTGGCAGACCCTTTGTTGGACTCTGAGGACACGCACCCTACTGTGACTCTGTCCTGCCATGGAGCTTAGTCAGGGAGAGACACATGCCATTTTAAGGCAAGGCATGAAGCCTGATGGGGTGCTCAGTCAAGTCTGGGAATATCAGCATAGGCTTCCTGGAGGAAGTGATACCTAATCTGAACGTTAGAGGATATACAGGCGGTAGATAGGCAAAGGCAGTGCACTTAACCAACACAGGCTCAAGTGACCAGGATCATGCAGGACTGAAAGATTATTGGGGTGGGAAAGAAGGTAAGATGAAGATAGAGCTATCAAGAAAGAAGATGATGACATCTAAGCTGGACTTTGAAAGATGAGTTTTAGATGATAGAGACCAGAATAGGGTAGAGTTTGGAGGACAATCTGGGCAGAAGAAAGGCATGAGCAAAGCATAGAGCAGCTTGTTTTAAGTGATCTACTTCAATAAAAGTATCATGAGTTTTATTTCAGAGGTGGGTCCTGGAGGGAGGCAAGGGTCCAGTCATGGAGGGTCTAAATGGTGACACTTGTACCCAGCTGGTGTGACTCAGTGATTGAGTGTTGACCTATAAACCAGGAGGTCATGGTTTGATTCCTGATCAGGGCATATGCCTGGATTGGGGGATGAATCCTCAGTGGAAGTGGGCAGGAGGCAGCCAATCAATGATTCTCTCTCATTATTGATGCTTCTCTCCCTTCCTCTCTGAAATAAATCTATATATATATAAAAGCTTAAGTGTCTGTTCGACTGTTCAACTGTTTGACCAGTATCTATGACACACACTGATCACCAGGGGGCAGATGCTCCAACCGGTAGGTTAGCTTGCTGCTGGGGTCTAGCCAATGGGGACTGGGTGAGATGGGCCAGCCATGTCCTGGAGCCCTCCCACGGTCCTTCCATGGCCCCGATTATGCACCAGGCCTCTAGTAAAAAATATTTTAAAAAAATGGTGACACTCATATATTCTGATGATTTCTTATTAACAGTGGAGTTTGCAAAATAGGGGATGGGGACCTGGGACTCAGTAAGCTCTAATATCAATTATCAACTAGCAAAACTGCAGGAGGTTCCTCACTTCTGCTTTCATCTTCTCCGTTTCCACTCAGCTGACCCTCCTTCTAGCAGCAGGGTTAAGAATTGAAGCTCCCTAGGGCCCCCCAGTGCTGAGAGCAAAGCATACACCTCTCTCTGGAGACAACCACCTACACACCCTTCCCCTGAAAGAAGAACCTGAGCACTCCTTCTGGGGTAGTATATTCTCAGAACTTTGGGTTTTCCAGGCATTGAGCATTTCAGATAGGTCAGGGAATATGGAAATTGAGAGGCCCCTAGCCTCCTGCAAACAGCTGAAGGAGCCTTAGGTCAGAGCCCAAAGGAGTGGCTATGATATTGTTTATCCACCTCTGAGAGACATTTAACCTGATCCAATAATTTCTCGGCTCTTAGTCCCAGGCTCTGCCAGGAAGGTGGGTCTGTTGGAACATGAGAATCCTGACAAGTTCTGGGAAACAACAGGAGAGGTTAAATGGAAGAAACTACTTTCTTGAGGTGCCTCAGGTCCTTGACCTCAGGTTTAATATTCAGCCCTCATACAAGAAGGGCCTTCTGCTTAGTTGCAAAATAAACAGCTCTTGTGCAAACTGCTGCCTTTGGGTGGGAAGGGCCAATGAAATGGTTCCAAGTGGAAACTCCAAGTTGACCATTCAGTCATAACCCACATGACAGCTTCCCTCTTGACCAAAACTTGGGCATCTCTGCTGATGACTCAGGAGAGATCCTGGCCTTGCATTAGTAAATGCCTGGGGAAGGGATAAATGTTCTCCTAGCTACCTGGAGCTCTTAGAGATGTTTTGTGAAGGCAGCTTCAAGCTCATCCAAGAAACTCTGCTTTGGTACCTACTGTGTGCCAGACACTAATATGGCTTCTAGGGACACAACTGCAGATAAGACCCAGTCTGTGCTTTCACACTAATTGCAGCAGGAGGAGTGGGGAATCAGTTAGGACTTAAGCAAAGAAAGAAAACAGGCACAACAGTGGCCAGGGCTCAACATGCAGCTTTTTTGCTTTCTGGGTTAACTCCATTCTCAGACTAGCTTTACTTTTGTTGTGGCAAGATGATTCTTAATAGCTACTGGGGCTATCTATCTGGCTCGAGTCTAATAGGAAATAGAGAAAAATTTCTTTCCCAGCATTATTAGCAAAAGCCTCATAATGCATCACTGGCTGTAAACATGTCACAGGCCCATTTCTCAGCCCATTGTAGGTAAAGGAGAAGAGATGAAGCACCAATGAGCTCATATCTAGGTTTCATGCTTCATCTTTGAGCCAAGGGTGAGACCCCAGTCAAAGCCATAAGCTGAAGGTTAGAGAGGAGAGTAGGGTTGTGGTTACCTGAGGGTTGAATGAGAACTGAGGACAAAAATGAGATACTTTAGGTAAACTAAAATAACAGTTAGGGCTTTGTGTACAGCAACCCAAAGCAAGTAAAGCAAAAACAGTAATAATAGCTCTGGACAGTTGCTTAATGGTTAGAGCATTGGCCTACATACCAAAGGAACTTGGGTTCAATTTCTGGTCAAGAGCACATATCTTGGTTGTAGGTTTATCCCTGGCTCTGGTAGAGCTGGGGACGGGAGGCAACCAATCAATGTCCCTCTTTCTCTGTCTCTCATCCCTCCTCCTCCTCCTTTTTACTCTGAAAAATCAATGGAAAAAATATCCTCAGGTAAGGATTAAAAAATTAATAATGATAATGATGAAGATGATGATGATAATGATAATATAAGGTAGATGTCACAAGATCAAATAAAGAGTTGGACAACACATTTTCTCAAAGGTTAACTCTTAGATTCAGTGGCGATCTCTGTGAGTGACTCCATGACATAGCTTGAGGCTGTGTAGGTTATACTCACTGCCTTTGCTTCTCTAACTCCTTTGCTACATGACATCCTTTAATGTTCAACCTCAGTGATTAGGCTAGGCCCATTATGATACTCAAGTGGTAAGAGCAGAGTGATGGGGAAAACCCAGATCTTTAGTGATATTGCTCAGCAGCTGTTATCAGCCAGATATAGAGCCCATCTTATGTCATCTTATGTGAGGCAGGTTTTTACATTTCTCTTTTCATTTTGTTCATGGTTTGAATTCATCTACTACTTTCACCAAAAAGCATCCAAATCTGTACAAGTTCAAACAAACACTGTCAGGGCTCTGCATTTCATCTGGACTTTTCTCTAACACTGGCTTTATTCCACTGCAGGAGGACTACACACATACATCGGGATGGTTCTGTGTTTGAAAAATCATAAGGAAGGGCTCTGATATAAACAGATGGCCTGCACTTTGGACCAATTATATGCCCAGGGATGGGATATATTCTGAATGGCACAGCTTGGATTACTTGTCTATAATCTTGGATTAATCAGTCTTTGGCAGGAAGGGGTTGAGGGAGGAATAGAATAAATGTTGCTCCAGGGAATGGGTATCCTATTGCATCTGCATATACTCCTACCAAGGTTTTTAGAGTGTGGTCCCAGACTCCCAGTATGTGCATCCCAGGGAAATTGTCAGAAATGCAAATTCTTAGACCCCACCTCAGGTCTCCAGAAGCAGAAACTCTGGGGGTGAGGCCCAGCAATGAGCACCAGGTTTTCTGATGCAGGCCAATGAGAACTACAGGCCACAATTATATAAGAGCTAACAGCAAAAGCCAGGGTGATTAAAAAAAAAGTAGTAATAATATTTGATCAGAGGATGAGGAAAGCCTTAAGAAAGAAGATCTTAGAGATGGTTTATAAGATTGGGTAGATTGCTTCAAATGAATATAAGGTCACATATAATGTTATAATTAAAATAAAGAATTTTAAAAATCCTTCATTCAAACAAGTCAACTGTTTGTTTTACCTATGGTCTTTCCCTTTCTTGGTCCATGAAAAAAAAATATATATTTTTGGTAACTAGCACAGATTGACTTTTCTATTTTACTTTTTTTCACTTACCAGTTTTCTTCCTATACACAATGGTTTCTATTAAAGTATTCTGAACATTTACAATGGCTTTGGGAAAATTTATTTTTAAAAATTTTAGAGGCTATCTCTAGATTCACCATCTTAACCCAATCATCATGATGATTTCCTTCTAGTCTTTTTTTTGTGGGAGTTAAATACATATTAGTACAATAGCAGCTATAGCCCAAACATTACTGTATATTACTGAATAGTTTAATTATGCACAAGAGGAGAGCAAATAAATTTATTATAACTTATTAAACCCATCCATTAGAGGATGTTTTGGTTGTTTCCAGTTTGTGCTATAATAAACATCTTTGTGTGTAAAGTGCTTTCTCTTACATTTTGAGTTATTTCCTTAGAATAGACTTCCAGAAGTGGAATTACAAGGTCACAGGATACAAACTCTTTTATGGTTTTTGATGCCTTATGCCAAATTTCTTCCAAAAGGTTTATACCAATTTATATTACCACCAGCAACGTGGGTAAATGCCAGTTTTTCCACATCCTTGGCAGTTGAAGCATTTTAATTAAACAACAAAAAAAATTCTTTTTGCCAATTTAACAGGGGGAAGAACTTTACCTTGTTTTAATTTGCATTTTTATTACTTTACCTAACATTACTTAATAAATATTATCCCATGTTGCTTTAATGTTCTTTTTTTAAAAATACATTTTATTGATTTTTTTACAGAGAGAAAGGGAGAGAGATAGAAAGTCAGAAACATCAATGAGAGACATCGATCAGCCACCTCCTGCATGCCCCACTGTGGAGATGTGCCCACAAGCAAGGTACATGCTCCCAACCGGAATCGAACCCGGGACCTTTCAGTCCGCAAGCCGACGCTCTATCCACTGAGCCAAACCAGTCTCGGCATGCTTTAATGTTCTTAAAAAGCTCTTTTATGATTGTAAAACCTTTTTATGGTTGGGATTTAATGAGTGAATATAAAGGTAGGACATTCTAGTTTAGAGACTACCATGAGCCATAGCGCAGGGTCAGGAAAGGTCAAACACAGCCTGTCAGAAATGGAATTCATTGTTTTCAGTATCCTCCTTCTAGGCTCCCATCTTACTGAAAAGCATCACCAGACATCTAGTCATTCAAGCAGAAGCCAGAGCATCATAGTTGACCGCTCCCTGTGTTTCATCACCTCCAATTCAATCAATAATCATTAAATTTCTCTCTCTCTCTTTTTTAATAAAGGGAGCACGTGAACACAGTCCCCCACTACCACAAATTATGCAGCCAAGTTTCCCACATTTGGGGAAATCGCAGGGGTCAGCACATCCGGAGTGCAATGGATAAGCCTTGCCCTAGGAAATCCACCTTCATGATCATGGCATCTCCCCTAAATTGCTCTTGATATCTTATTGCTACTACCTGAGTTCAGGCCATATCAACTGTTTCAACAGTATTACAGAAACCTCCCAATGGGTCTTGTTTTTTTTCTAAGCCCTGCTCCATACTGCAGGCATGCCTATCCTTTCCATACCCTAATAGGACTCAAGGGCTTTAACAACTTCCCTTTGCTTTCCGGATGAAGTCCCCAAATTCCTTTAGTCTATTTTGCAAACCCTTCGTGATCTGAATCCAGCCCAGCTTGTTTTGAGGTGGTGCAGTCAGGAGGTTGAGTAGTTCTCTTTCTCCTGAACTGTGAAGAGACCTTGTCCCAGACTTTTGAGGACCACAGCTATATTCCCAAAGTAGCAGAATGGGGCTGGGAGGAAAGGGGAAACATTATCTGGTTCACATGAGCAGTCTTACTGACATAATCTATATTGAACCATCTCAACAGTTCTTTACCCTGGAGCTACTCAATGTAGCTCCAAGTTTGGTTCATAAAATGTTTGTTACTGATTCATGATGGGGTGAGTACAGAAATAGAAAGAAGGCATTTAGAAACTGTTGAAGCAATTTGGTTGTAATTTTTTTTTGTTTGTTTAGAATCTAATAATAAAACATGAGAAATGAGTTTCTATTTTGTGAGTCTCTTTAAAATTTCATTTGTCTATTAATGGATTTCACTGCATTATATAAATTATTGGTCTACACTGCAATGAATTGAAAAATTTAAAATAAAATCTCTTTGACCACAGATAGTTTGACATGCATTCTCTTGGAAAAGTTCAGTCTGAAACAATCTTCTCATAAATTTTTAAGTGCACTTTCTGGAGTAAGGAGATGTTTGAATGCCCAGCTGGAAGGGTGTCTTTCAAAGATTTTAGGACAATCACAGAGAGAAAGCAATCATAACTTTTATTTATATCTTAATTTCATGATTTTCATAAAGAAACTGGTTAAAACAGAGAGTTCTGGCTTCTGACCATCAAGTCAAGATGTAACAGTACTTGACATATTGGAGGGGATGGTAATTTGGAACACTTAAGATGGGGGATTGGTTTCAAGCAAGTCATCACTTTCCTGGTCTGTAAGATGAAGGGATGGGAAGAAAAAAAAAGACTTTCAATGTCTCTTTCAGCTCTAATACCGTGTGCTTTCATAATTCTATGCTTGACTATTTAGTTTAGAATTTTTCTAATAAAGACAATTGCTGGTATGTGACATGGAGAAACAAGAGGGCTTGAAAAAAGATTCTTTTCTCTCCCTCTCTCTCCCTCCCTCCTCCCACCTCTTTCTCTCTCTCATTTCCACAAACCCACCAACTTTAATGGAAGAAACTATCAACACTGACTCATCTTTCAGAGACCTGGTTCTCACCACTACCTGGCTGTGTCACTGAGGACGGATGACTTCATTTATTTGTGCCCTCCACTACGTAATGAGGAGACTGGACTGTTGCCAGTATCCTTAGATTGTCAAGGGATCCCGCAGAGGGTGGGAGGCAGAAGGATGGGGAGTAGAAGGAGCCAAGTAGTTTGTGTACTGCTTGGAGACACCCTCAGCCAGAACAGTTCCTCTTTTGTCTTTAGAGATCAGGCCTTTGTGTAAGATTTTATTAGAAGAAATACTTCATTGCTATAAAAAGGTTGGAAAAACTACCAGGCTATATGATTGCCAAAGTCCCCTTCAGTTTTTGTTTGGTTATTGGCATTGTACAATTAGTGGCAGATGCCTGGCTTGCAGTCATATTGTCTAGGAGGCGGGCAAGTTATCAAAATGTAGAGGCTGGGTGTAAGCCTAGCAAGGCGCAGGGAGGATTGTGATGAATATGGAAGTGCTGCCTTTGTCTATAGGGGACCTTAGAAATTCAACTCCTGCCTTGCTGCCATGTGGGGATGTGGGCCCTGCGCTAGGGCCTGTGCATCCGTTATGTATTCAGGGAGCTCAGTGTGACTCATCTGCCTCCAGACAGACTGTGGCTCACCTGAAATTCTTAGAATTTTTTTCAATGCTAAATAACTAGCACACATGAACTAGCAGGCTGGCAGGCTGAATCATCTTGCTAATTGTTTAGCACCATATCTGGCTCATGGTAAACAGACTGTGGATGTTAGCTATCATTATTATTATCATCATCATTATTACCTCATAATGCTGTGGCAGACTTGGATCCATTAATAATTGCAACTGAATTGTAACATAATTATACAATTTTGTGCTATTCAAGTTTAATTCCTTTAAAAGTCATATCATAAAACTGGAGCATTTTGGAGAATTACTGACAAGAGGAAAAAGGAAATAAATGATGCTTCACTATGAACTTGAGTCATGTCCAACGTAGGTTCATATGTTATTCTGCCAATGTGGCCTTGCAGACTCATCACGGCTCACAATGAAAACTGTGTGGCTGCCCAGCACTACTGTATACTTGATGTACTAGCTCTTAAAGGCAGATGTTCCAATGACAATAAGACAACACATTCACATTCAGATAGGTGTCTGGATTGTTGGCTTCTTACATGATTACTTTCGCTTTAAAATAAGTTGTAATATCTATAGAATAAGGCCTTCTTTCTTAGTTTTTTTTCAAAAATGTCTTGGCTAGTCTTTCAAGTTTATAAATTTATTTTTTCCAGATAAATTTGCTTACTCATGAATGTCCAAAGACTGATTTCAGATACCATGGTGAAATCCTCTCCAGGCAACTGTACAAAAATAAAATTAAAAAATGTTGTAAAATTAAAAGAAAATTTATATACTGTCTCAGTTCTGCCAGCTTAGCAAATCATTGTCATTACTTTGCATTCCTCTCAAATATATTTGTACTCTGTTAAGTAAATTAAATACTCATGGTTTCATTGAATGTGTTAGCAGCTGGCGAAGAAGTAGGAGGTAACAAAAATAAGTAGGACAGTTCCTACATTCAAAGAATGGGGTAGACAGACAGAAAGGTAAAGAAGAATCCTAAAATGGAATAAATAAAGTATAGGATGACTTGAATGGGAGGTGGCTAGGGAAAAGGAAGTAAAAGAGAAGGGCTGATTAACTCTGACTGTGGTATTATCTCGCTTAAAATTCCTAAATCACTCTGAAACCCATTTAGCAGAGGGTTTCTGATGCTGAGGTCCCAATTGAATCTGGGGGATAGAATTATATTTATTACTATGGATAGTTTGTGTTTTCCTTTTATTAAATTTTATATTAAGAAGTAAACTGACTCTGGCTGGGTAGCTCAGTTGGTTAGAGTGTTATCCCAATACACTAATCTTATGGATTCAATCCCAGGTCAGGGCACATATAAAAATCAACCAATGAATGCATAGATTAGTAGAACAACAAATCTACTGAAACATTACCCTTACATTAGTATGTGTGATATATAGTCTGTCACTATGATAAATAGCAGTGAAATAATAATATAAATAACAGTGACAAGTATCTTTATATATATAGTTTTTTTTTTCTTCATTATAATTATTTCCTTAGGGTAAATTCTGTGGAATTGGGAGTATTTGACTTGAAAAGATAATTATTATTTTGTCATAATGTTCAATTGTTTTCCTAGAGGTTTGCATGAATTCGACTTGCAATTAGATTAAATGGAGTTTCAATTATTCTGTAATAATTCTGAGAACTAGATTTCATAAGTTTTTGTTTTTATTGTTTTAATTTTTGTGACTTTGAAGAACAATAAAATAGGAGGTCTGTTAAAACTGCTTGCTTATTATTTTTTCTTTTGTTAACTACCTGCTTATATTTTTCACCATTTGTCTAATGAGGTTGAGGTAATGTTCATATATATATATATATATATATATATATATATATTACCCACTTTTATACAATACTAGAGGCCCAATGCATGAAATTCGTGCAAGAGTAGACCTTTCTTCCCCTGACTGCTGGCACCAGTTTCCCTCTGGCACGTAGCCCCAGCTTCTTTCAGAAGGTTGTTTGGAAAGATGTCTGGTCTAATTAGCATATTATGCTTTTGTTATTATAGGTAAATAATAGCTCTTTGGAAATAACTTTTACTATTACACTGGTCAGGCAAGAAACTGACCAGTGTATTAGTAAAAGTAATTCCCAGAGAGTTATTATTTATATTAACTGAGTTTGTGCCAATTTTGCCCTGGGCTTCTATGTACTTTGTTCCTATCTCATTATGATACTCATCAGGTTGGCCTACAATGATTGGTTTGCATGTTTCTCTCTTTCCTATTGAAGCTATGAGCTCTTTTCTATATGACCAACACTTTATGAAGAAAATGATACATAATATTTGCTCAAAATTGCTTGTTAAGGTTAGAAAAAGAATGTTTGAGGGAAAGTATTAAGTTAGGGAACACACCACAGTGATACCACCATTTTGAATTTCTAGAATTAGAGAGAGACCTGAGTTCTCTTCCTTCAGTTAGGAAGACACAAGGAAAACCTCTGGCTGACCCTGTGCAAAGAGGTTCAGCAGTTGAAGAGCAGGCCTTCCTCTCTGCCCTGGAGCCTCCCCCAAGACTCAGATCCTACTTGGAGAGCCCTTGGGGGTCTGGGTGGGCAGCTGCTTTCCTTTGGCGCCACTTTCTGGGCAAAAGGTTCCAGTGTTTGGATTTTATTAGCCAATAAAATTAAGGGAAAAATGCTGGGGGAAAAAAAATCACAGCACACTGTTGTTACTCTTGTGAATGAGTAACATAACTTGCAACTATTAATGTCTAAATGGATTTTCTGTGCTCCAAGCCAAAACACATTTCATAAACTTACACAGAGATGGATGGAATCCCAGTTAATAAAAACAGTCGTGGGTGGAGGATGCATGGTCTGATGGAAGGGGAGCTGATTGATGCTGCGTTGTTGGATTGTTGCATTTAAATGTGGTATATTATTATTTTTAAAAATACATTTTATTGATTTTTTTACAGAGAGGAAGGGAGAGGGATAGAGACTTAAAAACATCGATCAGTGGCCTCCTGCACACCCCTTATTGGGCATGTGCCCTCAACCAAAGTACATGCCCTTGATCGGAATCGAACCTGGGACCTTTCAGACCAACGCTCTATCCACTGAGCCAAACCGGCTAGGGCTAAATGTAGTATTATTTTTAAAGAAGACCTTGGTTGTGGGCACATCCCCTGTAGGGGGTGTGCAGGAGGCAGCTGATCGATGTTACTCTCTCTTTGATGTTTCTAACTTTCTATCCTCCCTTCCTCTCTGTAGAAATAAAACATTTTATTAAGTAATTGAACTTATACATTATTACTAAACTCTAACTCAAAAAAGTGAATTTATTGAGCAAGTTTTTGGAGCTATTAATACGTAGATGGTATTTGATGAGGTATCTTGAATAGTTTTCAACATTGTATTGTCAGCCATTTTACTAGTAATCCAATCTTGTTTGTCCCTAGTCAGAATGAGGGATGTTTCTTTTTAATTTACATTTATTTGTTGGAGTGATGCACAGTTCTAAAATTTTAGTTAATAATTAAAAACAAAAAATAATTCTACAGGCTCTGACAGCTGTGTATACCTCAAAGAATGATTTCTGTGACCATGCTCCTTCACAATCTACTGTGGTAATATATTTCACATTTTAATTTCTTTAGAGCCTCCTTTCTAGTCAGAGGAAGAAGGAAGAAAAGGATACAAGTGGTTGCACCGAAAGCCTAAAAGAACCTTAGGACTTTCATCTAAAAAAAATAACATTTCATTCTGTTCTTATAAATCTTCCTCATCCCATTAGATCTCATTAGTGGTGATCAGTGGCTAGTGGGCCGGGTGTCACTTGAACTTGCAACTGCCTCTTTCAACAATGCTATTTATAACAGTGGTTGGGAAACATGTGGCACAGGACACAAACTGCTTGGACAAAGAAGTTACAATCCTATGGATGTTTT
>JAAGEH010002471.1:0-11864 GCA_011751065.1 Lasiurus cinereus | reverse complement strand
GCGGGCGGGCGCGGCTGCATGGACGCGGGAGGGCAGGCGCGGCGGCCACTGGCCGGCCCCGCAGCGGCGCTCGAGGAAATAAGGCCGCGGCGGGCCCCTCCCCTCCGCCCCCGGGGCCAGCGGCGGGGAGCCGGGTCCCGCGGGGCCGCGCCCTCCCGGGGATTCCCGCCGCCCCGCGCCCCGCGCCCCGCCCCACTGCGCCCGGCGCCGCGGGGTCGGGACCTGCGGCCTCGGAGACGCCTCCCGCGGAGGGAGCGCGGCCCACGCGGCGCCGCCCCCCCCAGCCCGGCTCGCGGGCCCAGCTTTTCCCCCTGCGGTGCCGGCGATGGCGAAACTCGGGGCTTCACCGCGACCTCCCAGCGGGTGAAACTGGGGCCGGCATGAATGGGGTCCCCGGGGCACAGTGACCTGGGAAAGGGGGGGCAGGTGGCGGGAGCGCCGGGGCTGCAGAGGAGGCTGGGGCTGTCCGCAGGGCAGAGTCAGATAAGGACCCAGAGGCCCCCCTGGACTTTGAAACAAGTAGGTCATCCCTGTCCCCGGGTGCGAAGCCCATTGCCTGGGCGTGGAAGCCGGATTCCAGCGGGGTGAGGCCTGGATGCGGCTTAGGGCCCTGGACCGAGGGAGGGTGTTGACAGATGTTTTCAGACACGTGGCAGGGAAGGGATGAGCTGGCCATTGTTTTAAACCCACGGGCAAGAGAGAAAGCCCAGCGCGGCCTGTGTGGTTCAGTGGTTGAGCTTCGACCTGTGAACCGCGAGGTCACGGGGTTCGATTCTGGTGAGGGCACAGGCCTGGATTTTGGACTTGATCCCCGGTAGCAGGCATGCAGGAGGCAGCTGACCAAAGATTCTCCCTCACTGATGTTTCTCTCTCCCTTCCTGAAAAAAAAGAGAGGAAAACCAAGGCTTAGAGGGCAGAGCTGGGCATTCCCAGCATCCATTTCTCCATCTGTCTTCATTTTGTTCAGGGGCCCACCCCTCTCCAACACCCCCACTGAGGAGCTGCAGGAAGATCCTCTCTTTGCCAGCGACTCCTTGAGACCGGGCATGTGCGGTTCTGCATGAGATGCTGGGGGAATCCGGGCAGTGATGGATGGATGGATGGATGGATGGATGGAGGTGGGGGCCCATCTTTGAAAATATCCTCCCTCCCCACTCCTCCTGCGGATGTTGACCATCTCCTGTCTGTCTTTCCTTGCTTCTGCAGGTAGTTCTAGGACACCTACTCTGCTAGGTCCTGGGGACCGTGAGGGGCACCATCAGAAAAGCATCTCTCTGCTCCTGGAGCACACCTGTTAGGCAGACGCGCCCAGACCATAACGGGCAGGGGCTGTGCCCTGTGTTGGATGCAGTTACACGGCACGGGGAAAATTCGCGCCTGCAGGGGGATGGAGAATTGGGAGGTGGTTATGATTTTTTAAAATATATTTTATTTTTTTTGCAGAGAGGAAGGGAGAGAGAGAGAGTTAGAAACATCAATGAGAGAGAGACATCGATCAGCCGCCTCTTGCACGCTCCCTACTGGGGATGTGCCTGCAACCAAGGTACATGCCCCTGACTGGAATCGAACCTGGGACCCTCCAGTCCGCAGTCAGACGCCCTATCTACTGAGCCAAACCGGTTTCAGTGGTGGTTATGATTTTAAGTGATGCGGTCAGGCAGGCCTCGCTGGGAAATGCTGTTTGAGTAAGGACCTGAAGGAGCTGGGCAGCCAGCTGCACATGGTGAAGAGCACGGTGGGCAGAAGGAACCGTAGGGGCAGAGGCCGTGGGGCAGGAGTCTACCCAGCAGTTTTGAAGAAGAGCAAGCAAGTGCAGCTGGAGGGAGCAGACAAGGGGGAGAGAATGGGGATGAGCAGTGGGGGTATGGGGATGGGGCTCACATGGGACGTCCAGGCCTCCTCGTAGCTGAATGTGCCACCTGGAAGCACACTCCTGCCTTGCCAGCAGCTGGACAATGAAGCCCATTTGCAGACTGGCTGAACAGAGAGGGGAGGGGCCTGGGTTCCTGACGACATTGCTGAGCCCCCCTAGTCAACTGATCCTGGAACTCCCTCCTTTCTTCCTCCCTCCCTCCCTCCCTTCCTTTCTTCTTTTCTTCCTTCCTTTCTTCCTTCCTTCCTTCCTTCCTTCCTTCCTTCCTTCCTTCCTTTCTAAACACAATTTTATTGATTTCAGAGAGGAAGGGAAGGGAGAGGCAGAGAGAGAGATAGAAACATCAGTGATGAGAGAGAATCATTGATCGGCTGCCTCTTGCACGCCCCACCCTGGGTATCCAGCCTGAGAACTGGGCTTGTGCCCTGACGGGGAATGGAACTGTGACCTCCTGGTTCATAGGTGGATGCTCATTTTTCATTAAGTTCCTTGAAGGTGGAGTTTGTTTCTTGCCACCAGGGATAGCCTAACACAGGCAACAATCTCCTCAGAACCCCATCTTCACCCCCGCAAAGGCTTATGGTAGTAGGCTTCTTGAGAATGTTTCACTTTCAGGTCTTCTAAAGATGAAATGTTCCTTCCTTCATGCCGGCGCTTTGTCCCCTGTGGGTATTAGGCTGCTTTCAGCTGCAAATGTCAGGTAAACTCTGCGGACTGTTCAGTGGGGTGGGGTGGCGGGTCGCCGGATGGTTTGGCAACTCCGTGGTTTTTGGAAGGGTTCAGGCTCTCTCCGTCCTTTGGCACGGCTGCCTTCAACTGTTGGCTTTTTGTCTGTAGACTTGTTGCTTCCTGAGGACAGAATGGCTGCCACAGCTCCAGACATCACATCTGGTAAGTAGCAGAGAGTTAGGTTGCCAGGGTGGCAAGAGAGCTCTATGTCAGGTCCCTGTTTTTGTTTTTGTTTTTCCATCTGGGAAAAATAAACCAAAAAACAAAAACCTTTTTCTAGGACTTCTTTCCTCAGTCTTTTCCTCCACCAGAACTCCTCCTATATCTCATTGGCCAGAACGGGGTCACACCAGCAAAACTTGGCTGCAAAGGAGGCAGGAAAGCAAGTATCTGCCTTTGTTCAGCCACTGTAGTGGTCTGGACTATAAGTTTGGGAATCTGTAACAAAAACTAAAATGACATTGGATTTAAAAAGAGAGAAACTTTTTTTGTCATATAAAAGAGGTTGGATCCCTAACCGGTTTGGGTCAGTGGATAGAGCTTCAGCCTGAAGACTGAAGGGTCCCAGGTTTGATTCCAGTCAAGGGCATGCATCTTGGTTTGTGGGCACATCCCCAGTAGGGGGCGTGCAGGAGGCGGCTGATCGATTATTCTCTCCCGTTGATGTTTCTAACTATCCCTCTCCTTTCCTCTCTGTAAAAAATCAATAAAAAACAAACAGACAAACAAATAAACTATATATATATATGTATATATATGAGGTTGACTGAGACAGGGGTGGTAGGCAATGTATGGTTGGTATTGCCAGGTCCGTGATGTTGTTGCCAGATCTTTTATCCCACATCCCAAAGGCACGCCCCCTGACTTAAGGCAAGATGAGCTCTCTTTAACAGCTACAGACTTCCTAGAAGTCCTACAGCACACTGCTTAGATTCCATTGGCAAGAACTTAGTCACATATTCTTAGTTGCAAAGAAGAAATGTAGCCTTTATTCAGGGGGCCCACATGCCAAAATAGAAATCGGGATTTTGTACCCAAGGAAGAAGTTTGTGTCTTACGTTGGTGTCCCAGAAGCAGGCCGTGAAACAAAGATTGCGAGCATGCGATTTTGGAAGGAAACACTCGCAGGAGAAATCAGCAGAAGGACAGTAGCAAGCGAGGACCTCAGACGAAGGGAAACTTCGCCTGACCTGCGGGAAAGCTTTGGAATGTCAATCACACCTCAGAGTTGTCCCCACCCCCAAGCAGGGGATCTGGGCTTCCATATTCCTGTGTCCGCCAGGCATGGCTAAGGGGCCACCCTGGTGACAAAGCCCAGGCACTTCCGCTCTCTCTCTGGGTGCAAAGAGGCAGAGGGCAGGACCGCCCTCCTGGGGAGTCCCAGGTGCCTCAGGTTGGAAGCAAAAGCACAGCAGATGGGAAGGTCAAAATCCAGGAAAGGAGGAGAATCCAAGATGGCGGCATAGGTAAACACCTACACTGCTGCCTCGCACAACAATTTCAAAACTACAACTAAAAGACAGAACGGACATCATCCAGAACTACAGGAAAGCTGGCTGAGTGGAAGTTCTACAGCTAGAGGGAAGGAGAGGGGCTCATGGAGACCCAGAGGAGCTGCAAAAAGCTGAGGTATGGAGACGCGCATGTGGAAAGAGTGGGTGCCCGAGTACCTGGCTGGCTTTCTCTGGCAGGAGGGAAACGGAGACTCTCAAAGGCATTGAACCCCTATCTTACGACACTAAACCCCAGATCCAGCCAAAACTCATATGGGAGGAGTTTGGACTGTGAAAAAGGAGAGGTGCACGGAAATTTAGGGGAGTCACAAAAGATCAGAGGACTAGTGACGTGCACGACACTGCGCAGAGGACAGATTGCTGATTGTGCCGCTGGCTTTTGCCAGTGGGCGGGAGACAGACCCTCCCAACTGTGCCACTTCTGACTCCACTAAGCCCCTGTTTTGGGCAAAACCCTGGGGACCTAGACTCTTGTGGTCCTGGAGCACAGGGGAGCCGGAAAGGCAGCAGTCTAGAGGCGCTGCGTGCGCGTGCGCACAAGGACCGCTCCAGCGATTACCCAGTCACATGAGACTCAGGGGCCATGGAGGGCGGGGACGACTGGAAGGCAAGGCGGTCCCTTAAGCCCTGAGACTCCACCCCTCCCAAGCTCAACAGAGGCTTCTTTGGTTTTGCAAGTCTGGTATCATAAGGCTGAATCCAACACAGAAGTGAAAATGCCAAGACAAGGGAAGGATCACAAACAAAAGAAATGGAGGGAAAAAAACTACTGGATATAGAGTTCAAAATTACACTTATAAGATTCTTCAAGAATATGCTAGAAAAGTTGGATAAAATTAGCGAGAACCTAGAGGAGATGAAAAAGGACCAACCAGAGACACTGACTGAAATAAAAAATATTATACAGAATCCTAACAGCAGACTAGAGGAAGGCAAGAATCAAGTCAAAAATTTGAAATATAAAGAAGCAGAAAACATTCAACTGGAAAAGCAAGAAGAGAAAAGAATACAAAAATGTGAAGATAATGTCAGGAGCCTCTGAGACAGCTTCAAGCGTACCAACATCAGAATTGTGGGGGTGCCAGAGGAAGAGAGAGAGCAAGATACTGAAAACCTATTTAAAAAAATAATGACTGAAAACTTCCCACATCTGGTAAAAGAAATAGACTTACAAGTCCAGGAAGCACACAGAACCCCATATAAAAGAAATCCAAAGAGGACCACACCAAGACACATCATAATTAAAATACCAAGAGCAAAAGAGAAAGAGAGAATATTAAAAGCAGCAAGAGAAAAACAATTCATTACCTACAAGGGAGCACCCATATGACTGTCAGCTGATTTCTCAACAGAAACAATGCAGGCCAAATGGGAGTGGCAAAAAATATTCAACGTGATGAATAGCAAGAACCTACAACCAAGAATACTCTATCCAGCAAAGCTAACATTCAGAATTGAAGGGCAGATAAAGAGCTTCACAGAGAAGAAAAGGCTAAAGGAGTTCATCAACTCCAAACCAGTATTATATGAAATGCTGAAAGGTACTCTTTTAGAAGAGGAAGAAGAAAAAGGTAAAAGATAAAAAATTCTGAACAACAAATACATATTTATCAACAAGTGAATCTAAAAATTAAGTGAATTATAAATTTGCCGAACAGAATAAACTGGTGAATATAATAGAATCAGGAGCACAGAAAGGGAGTGGACTGATAATTCTCAGTGGGGAAGGGGAGAGGGGTGTATAGGGAGTGACTGGACAAAAATCATACACCCATGGACTCATCAATGGGGGGGGAGGTAAGGATAAAGGGAGGGGTGGGAGCCAGGTGGAGGGGAGCTATTGAGAGGAAAAAAGAGAGACAAATGTAATAATCTGAATAATAAAGATTTAATTTAAAAAATTTAAAAAAACGATCTCTGTTGCAGAGGTGGGGAAGGGGTGGGAATGGCTGATGGAGCAGTCGCGCCTCCGAGGCAGTGAGGATCCTGGAGTCATAAACAGGAGGGAGACAGACACACAGGGAACCCCAGGGGCCTACGAGCTACTGTCTGAGGACAGGGGGCTCCTCCAAGGCCTGCTGTTTTGTGTATCAATAATCACAACAATTAGGGCATATTGCTATTGATCAGGAGCACATTTTTAAACATTTTCAAATTCTAGCATTCATGTTTCCCCAGTGTGGGTAGAGATGAGTTACTCACACACACCTCACACCGGTACATCCTCAAACCGCTGTTGGTGAGGTTCCCAGGCGCGTGGGTGCAGCACTGGGGGCAGTGCCTGGCCCACAGTGAGGGCGACTAGGTACGTGATCACAATTACCATTGCTGTTAACTTGCCAAAGTAAGAAACATCCAAACTTGTAGCAGGAATTTTTTTGTGAGTTTATTTAAGCCGAACTGACAATTGCCAGGAAGCAAAAGCCCAAGGGTTTGAGAAAACGCTCCAGAGAGGGGCGGTTATGCACATGGTGAAATGCATTGGTGATGGATTGGGGAGGCAGGAGAAAGCACAGAGGGGAAATCGCTGGGACTGCATAAAAAGTAGCATGAGCAACACATACTTCCTTACCCTGTGGTATGGGGCAGTTCACAGTCGGTAAGTAAATGGTAACAGGGAGAGGATCTGTGGCCGCCGTCCTGGTCCCATAGTAAGGGAAGATACCTTGACATCCCAGGAGTATGTTATCTCAGATGCGAAAAGACAATAGACAGGCTCAGCTAAGGGAGAGATGGACCTTTGTCAGGGTAGATACCAGCCTCGGACGTGACTGCCCGCCACGACTCCCTTTTAGTGAAGACGTTTTAAGTTTAGATCATCCCAATGTGGTTACTTTTGGCCTCTGAGTTTGTAAGACTCAGGCCTCCCCTGGATTTGTCAGGTTTACTATGTGGCTCTGTTTTCATCCATAAACTTAGAAAAATTAGCCATACTCTTGAAAAGAATGCATTCAGCTGTGGATGTCTTTTCATATGTGATGAGAAAGGATGGTGAGGACTATCTGCCAGGTCATGAAACGAAATCTTAGCTATTCCTTTTAGCCTCCTTGACCCTAATCTAGAGCTATTAGCAAGTCAGAAATTGTGACTCTGAAGCCTTTTTTTTTTCCTTCTTCTTCTTGGCAGAGGGGCAGGTTGGTGGGGTTGGGAGGAGAACATGAATAATCAGTCCTTGACGATAGAAAGCTGAACAGCTGAGCTGGGGTGTGACCGAGATGATCCTTATCTCCAGCCTGGGATTAGGGAAGCAGGTGGAGAAAATGCAGCTCACCTGGTTCTTTGGGTCTGGCCTTTGTCTGGTTAAACAAGCCCTGTGAACCTACATATTTTCCACGCGCCGTGTCCCCGGCCTGTACTGTTTGTCCTAACAACCCCGGGGAAGAGGCCACGCTTGGGGTGAGCTGCTTTCCTAGAACATGGGGCTTCCTGCTCTCTTTCTTTTCTTCTTTTTTTAAATATTTTTTATTGATTTTTTTTACAGAGAGGAAGGGAGAGAGATAGAGTTAGAAACATCAATGAGAGAGAAGCATGGATTAGCTGCCTCCAGCACACTAGGGATGTGCCCGCAACCAAGGCACATGCCCTTGACCGGAACTGAACCTGGGACCTTCAGTCCCCAGGCCGATGCTCTATCCAGTGAGCCAAACCTGGGGCCTGCTCTCTTCCTTTAGGTGCCTGGGACTCTGGGGGGATTTACAGTGTCCTGGGCCCATGAGCTGCCTGAGGCTCTTTCTGGCTGCAGCAAGTCCCCAGAGGTGGAGTTTTGCTTTGGGAATAAGTCCCAGGGCTTGGAGCTTTCAGTATGATGCCTACTCTCTCAATTGCAAGCAGTTTGAAGGGCCTCGGAATGCAGGTCTGGGCAGAGGTGGGACAGCTAATGGTAGCTTCTGAATCGGTGAGGTTACGGGAAGAGCGTTTCTAGCCTGGATTCTTTGCAAGAAAAGGGTGTTTATAAGAGATGCGATAGGAAACGGAGTGACTGCATTTCTCTTGTCACCAAGAAAAGATCTCACAGGGCATGGTTCAGCTAGTGACTGACGGGGATGTGTTTGGAAATCCAAGTGAACAAGGTCACCAGTGGAACTTCCCGATGAAAATGTTCCACATCTACACAGTCCTGCCTCAAGTGGCTACCGAGTGCTTACACTGTGGTTAGTGCATCTGAAGAGCAGAATTTTAACTTTTAGTTGATTTAAACATACATAGCTACTTGTGGTTAGCGATGACCACATTAGACAGAGAACTGACTTTTCACTCACATGATGATTTGAGGAAAGAAAGGGAACGTCATATTTTGGGGAGCTGGGTTTCAGACAGGATGCTGGATGCTTTTGTTATCAGAGAAATTGGGGTGCCCTCTTCCGTACTGGGTGCTAGATGTGCGGTCATTATAGCTGGAGAAAAAATAATTTTCTGAGACTCCCATGGGAGGAGGAGTGATTTGCATTTGATGGAATTACATTTCTGCGTTTCCAATGTCCCGTTGCCCTTAGTCCAGCCATAGGAGAATTGTAGATGGGGTTTTGGGAAAGCTAGAAGCAAAGCCAGTGTCCAGAGTTTCCCTTCCATGTTGGAACCAGGTCCAGGTGCAGTCCATGAGCTCATTGCCTGTGGGGTCCACCTGGCTTTGGGTGTCCCAAGAGCCTAAGAGAAATTAAGAGAGTGAACCCCTTTGTTTAGGGGATTCAGTGTCCCAAATTTTGTGCCCTTGCCGTGGTCAGGCCCGTTCTGGCCAACGGCCTATTCTGAGGTGTGACAGAGAGACAAGCACCTTCCTGGTGTCACCCCGACTTTATTGGGCATGCGTCTGTCTTCCCTTTGTCCAGCCCCCTGGGGAATGTGAAGTTGTAGCTTCCCGATGAAGCTGCCCATGTGACATGCCTGTAATATTTGGCCTTCCCTTTGCCCCTTTCCTAAAACTAGGTTAATTACAGCGGTGTCATTATCTCGTTTACTCCCCACAATTTAGAGAAGTAAACTGGGGGCCATAGAGAGGTTAAGTGACTTGCCCAAGGTTGCATCACTGGCAAGGGCCAGGGAGGGGAGCCACACTGAGAGCTGGCCACCCTTTCTCCAGGCACCGTCTTCTCTGTTGTGCCCCCAGAGACGCCCGATGGACTGGAGGGATTTGGCACAGTAGCCAAATCTAAGTGAGTCTGGTCCTTTGGCCTCAAAATGCATTTTCTTTTCTGAGCAATGGACCCATCCAATCCCCAAGTTGTCTCTTATATAGCCCTGTCTTTCTCTTTGTGAAACACCCTCCTGTTTCTCAGGGTCTGTAAGAAAACCTCTCATCTATAGTTAGGTGAATAATCATTAAACGATGGTTAATGATTATTAACCATTTAAAAATTAAACACAGCCAGCAATGCTCATTAAGGGTTGAAAAAAAAAATCCAACGTTGTGGTTAGGAAACTCTGTTTCATTTTATTTCAAGAGAGAATACTGAAGAAGTTACTCAACCGTTCAGTCAATTTGGATATCACCCTTTTATTCTATAGGCTAGCTAAGCCCACGTTGTCTGTCAGAGGAGTGGATAAAAAAGCTGTGGTATGTGTACACCGTGGAATACTATGTGGCTTTAAAAAGGAAGAAAACCTTGCCTTTAGGGGCAGCATGGATGGACCTGGAGATTATTATGCTAAGTGAAATACACCGGTCAGATAATAATCAAATATCGTATAATTTCACTTACATGTGGAATCGAATGAACAAAACCAGAAGCATGGGTACATGGAACAGAGGGACAGCTGTCAGAGGGGAGGGAGAGGGGGAACTGGATGAAGGAATGTTGAGGGATCAGCCAAAGAACATATATTCATAACACGTAGACACAGACAACCAGATGGCAATGGGCAGAGGGAAGGAGTAGTGGGGGCTGGGTAGAGGTGAGGCAAGTGGGGGTGGAATGGGGACTTTTGTAACAGTGTCAACAATAAAATGAAACTGGACAACTGATGGGTCCAGGCTGCCTGTCACTACTTGAGCCAATTAAGCAGAGACAAGGTTGAATCATATATGAGTGTTTACTCCAATACTGCAGGCATCATCCACGAAAATCTGCTCTGCCACCTCCTCCTCGTTAGCTGATTATATCGGTACTAGAGGCCTGATGCCTGAAATTCATGCAAGAGTAGGCCCTTGAAGCCCTGACTTTGTCCAGAAGGTCCTCCAGACAGTCGTTCTGCTGTTCGGCCCTTCGGTTGGTTTGCATATTATGCTTTTATTATTATCGATAGGGAAGAAAGGCTGCATGCAAGGAGGAAGAGGGCGGGAATGGCTGCAAGGCCCATGGTCCATGTGTGTCCTTCCAGGATCTGAAATCCTTTGTAAACAAGGATTTCAATGGTGTTAAAACCCTGCTCCCCAGTTCCTGGGATGGAGGATGGTCAGCATTCCTGAGGCAAAATTCCAGAGGTGGGGAGGGGGTCAGAGTACAGGCACAGCAGCCAAATCTAAGTGAGTCCGGTCCTTTGTCTGGCCTCAAAATTCGTTTTCTTTTCTGAGCAATGGACCCATCCCAGCCCCAAGTTGTCTCTTATACAGCCCTGTCTTTCTCTTTGTGAAACGCCCTCCTGTTTCCCAGGGTCTGTAAGAAAACCTCTCATCTGTAGTGAGTAAGGTGAAGAATCACTAAACAATGGTGTTCCTCTTCTTATTGTTTGCCCTTCTCCCCATAAAAATAAGGTATAAGTAAATAAATACTACTTTAAAAAATAACTTCTGTATTAAAAAAGGGCACCATTGTGATGAATACACTGTATAATGGAGATTCCTTTAAAAGCATTTCTGCACTTGGACGTTCTGGCTCGGATGAATTTCTGATGCATTGTGAGTTCAGAGAGCTTTCACAGCCCAGGGTCTGAGCTCCTGCTCATGCAGGCCTGCCGTGTGCTGCTCATTCCTGAGAAAGCTCCTCAGGAACCTTATCCTTCCTTAGCTGGAGTTCGGCTCTTCCTGTGAGTAACTCACTTCCACCCAACTTCCGCCGTTGCCTGGTTTACTTCAGTGCGGCTGAGAATGAGTCCCTCCAACATTTGGGGGTCAGCGGGGTCCTACTCAATCGAGTGGTTTCTTTCCTGAGCAGGAGGCCAGGGTGATTTCGGTCCCAGCTCTTGTCCAGGTAGATTCAAAGAATCAAGCCAACACGGACATAAAGTGGTAGATGAAAAGGGTGGAACTTTATTGGAAATAAGCACAGACTCCCACATGAGGAGGGGGTCCCAAACGGGGTAGCCCACTAGGCCCCTTTGTCCTAAGGTTCATCAAGGCTGCAGTTCTTGGTCTCTTGATATTCCCTTATGATGGGTCACTAGATCAGCGTCAAAGCTCAGACCCCACTTGGTGCTCCCCTCTTTCTCTCCCCCCTCAGTGGTAGAATTCTCTGGCTCCTGTGAAAACCCGTTTTCCTCTCCCATTGGTCAGCATTTCTCTGTTCTTTGTGAAAGCTTGTTTCCTTCTTCTTCCCATACCCTGGGGTTTTTCCCTGTCTTCCGTGAATGGATGTCTTCCTCTCCCCTTACCCTGTGGCACCTTTTGCTCTGGGAATACATGCTTTTTGGCAGCTCCAAGCTCCTAGCCAACTATATCTTTCTCCCCCATGGACCCCTTTGTTGCTAAAACTCCCTAAATCTACCTATTTTACCCCTTAAAACACTTTTTAAATATATATTTTATTGATTTTTTACAGAGAGGAAGGGAGGATAGAGAGTTAGAAACATCTATCAGCCGGCTCCTGCACGCCCCC
>JAAGEH010002470.1:0-44443 GCA_011751065.1 Lasiurus cinereus | reverse complement strand
CCCCATGTGGATATTTGACAGGAGTGTGATCATGAATGAGGCCACCACTCATTTGACCTCTTGGCTCCCAGGTTCATATATTCTGCCTGCTGGGGGCCTGGTGCCATTGGTCTAAGGTTAGCACCCCCACCCCGCAGTGTCATGCCCAATGCTGCTGCTCCTCCTCGCTCTCCAAAGGCTACTCCACGGCTCTGTCAGGCCGGTCGCTTCTGAGCGGGGTGATTCTGTGATCTCTGCACAGGCTGCATCTCTCTATCAAAGCAATGGAGACACCATGAGAGTCCCTGCAGTGATGCTCACTGAGGCACTGTGGGCAGGAAAGCACAGGGGCCAACCCCACTCAGGATGGATCGCTGTACTTTCCAGCCTGGAGGGGGACTCATGAAATCAGCTCACGGGATGGTACCCAGCTGGGGCTCGGCTTACATCTTCGTGCTGGTGGCTGGACAGAAAACAGTGGAATTGCTACATCAGCCTGGATGGCAGGGAGCCCAGGCTGCTGGACCCACCACAGCCTCCCATTCTGCTGCTGCCAAGACGTCTCCACGTAGGAGTCCACTGTGCGGGCACTGGGTGCTGAGAGAGAAGCTGGCTGGCACTTGCTGGCTAAGCCATCCAGTGACCTTGGGTGTTGGGCACCTTTTCTGCAATGAATGTTCTCTGTTGGGTACTAATGCGTGATTCAAAGATCCTCATATGTTGAGCTGATGTCCATATGTCTACGGGTCTTTTCCCAGTCAGATCCTGTTGTAATTTGATGTTAATTATTGTTCTGGAAGAGGTCAGGAGTTTTCTGCATCATCTTGCGGGGGACGAAGGGAAGAGGAGGGTTTATCTTCCAACGAGGGAGAGTGGGCACTTCTGCCAGCTCACGGGAGCAAGGACACGTACCCACATTCCTCATCCCAAGTTTTAGGGCCCCATGTCTTTCCTGTCAGGGCCTGCCTGACCTGCTCATCTCTTGGCACTGGGAGCCCAATATGACCAGGCAGCAGACTTGCCTGGGCTGGGAATTCATCCTTCTCTCAAGTACCGTGCTATCGGAGAGAGAGGGCAAAGCGGTCCTCCGAGTCCCACACTGTGCTTTTCAGTTGGTGATTAATCTGAGCCTCTCACTCTTTTCAAGGTATCAGCATCCCAATTCCACAGTCCTGACAGCTGATATTTCCCTTAAACCTCTCAGACACTGCACCAGCTAGTACATCCCTGTCCACCTACTTCCGATGCCAGGTCACCTCAGGTGAAGGTCTCAGCCAGTGGTTGGCAAACTGTGGCTCACAAGCCACATGCGGCTCTTTGGCCCCTTGAGTGTGGCTCTTCCACAAAATACCACAGCCTGGGCGAGTCTATTTTGAAGAAGTGGCATTAGAAGTTTTGTGTTTTGTTTTTTGTGTTTTTTAAAAAAATATATTTTATTGATTTTTTTTACAGAGAGGAAGGGAGAGAGATAGCGAGCTAGAAACATCGATCAACTGCCTCTTGTACATGCCCTACTGGGAAAGTGCCGCAACCAAGGTATGTGCCCTTGATGGGAATCGAACCTGGGACCTTTCAGTCCGCAGGCCGACGCTCTATCCACTGAGCCAAACTGGTTTCGGCTAGAAGAAGTTTAAGTTTAAAAAATGTGGCTCTCCAAAGAAATTTCAATCGTTGTCCTGTTGATATTTGGCTCTGTCGACTAATGAGTTTGCTGACCACTGGCCTAAGCAAAATGGACTGCTACATCCAGCCAGGAACTAGGGTATCAATAGCACCTGCCACTAACGATGGGGTGGGCGGCAAGTAGCCCGACAACAGAATCCCATCCTTTCTAGGACCTTTACTAGGGCTAACAGACTCAGGTCAAGTTTCTCAGAAGCAGATTATGCAAGCGAGTTATAGGGAGAGGGCTTCCAGATGAAACTGTGAGGCAATGAGGGCAGAAGACAGAGAAGGGAAGAAGCCAGTTAGAGGCGTGGGTTCAGTTGACATCTAGCATCAGCCTGCTGCCCTGGAAAACCCTGGAGCAGGGCTGGTACCACAAATGTCCCGTCCTGAGGCAGATGAATCAGTCAGTCTTTGGCTGGTGCTAGTTATTGTCCTAGAAGAAGTCGGGAAGGGACGTGGGACACACATCCCTTACAGGAGACCACAACCTCTGGGGGAAGTGCCTGGTGACGGAGTTCTGGGGCAATTCTCAGAATTCCACAGCGCTGAGCTGGTAGCAGCTAACCTCACAGCAGCTGAACGGTGGGTGCCCCTGCCTGATCAAAAGCATTGGGCAAGGTGTCAACAGCCTCTACTGTACCACTGTGTGTGGGCTTTCTTTTTTTTAAAGAAAAAAAATGAACAGATTTTAGTTTTAGGTTTACAGAAAATTTGAGCAGGAAGTACAGATAATTCCCGTAAAACCATCTCCCTTCTCTCCTCACACAGCTTCTCCTGTATTAACATCTCGTGCCCAGCTGATGTGGCTCCGTGGTTGAGCTTTGATCCCTACACAAAGAAGTCACCGGTTCAATTCCCAGTCAGGGCACATGCCCGGGTTGCAGGCTCTATCCCCAGTGGGGGGTATGCGGGACGCAGTATGTTGCTCTCTCATCAACATTTCTCTCTCTCTCTAAAAATCAAGAAAAACATATTTAAAAAAAAAAATCTTGCATTAAGGTGATACCTTTGTTACAATTGGTAAACCAATATGTTAACAGAAGCCCATAGATAAGAAGCAGCACCAGAAGCTAGCATGTCATTTAGATTGAAAACAAAACAAACAAAGCTAATCCTATAATACATACAGAAATGTAAAGGATATGGAGTAGCCAAAACAACTTTTAAAAGGAGAAACAAAGTTGAAAAACTCAAATGATTGCTCAACCGGGCATAGCTCAGTGGTTGAGTTTCAACCTATGAACCAAGAGGTCACAGTTCAATTCCCAGTCAGGGTACATACCCAGGTTTCGGACTTGATCCCCAGTGTGGGGTGTGCCAGAGGTAGCCAATCAATGATTCTTTCTCATCATTGATGTTTCTATCTCTCTCTCCCTCTCCCTTCCTCTCTGAAATCAATAAAAAATATATATATTAAAAAAAAACTCAAATGATCTGATTTGAAGACTTATTAGAAAGCTACAGTTTCAAGGTATTGCTGTCAAGATAGACAAGTAGATCCATGGAACCAAACAGAGCATCCAGAAATAGGTGCATTTATGCAAAGTCAATTGGAGAAATGGTAATGGAACAACTGGCCTTAAATAAGCAAAAACTGAACTTTAATCCACTCTTCACACCATACCCTGACAACACAACAAAATCTCAAAATTGACCAGAGACTTAAATGTAAATCTTAAGCTAGAAAACTTCTAGGAGAAAACATAGGAGAAAATCTTTGTGACCATTAGACAAAGATTTCTTAGGCACAACATCAAAAATATGACCCAGACATTTTTATTTGCAAAACAAATATCTAATAAAGGATTTGTATCTAAGAAATAAAAAAAAAAAAACAACCCTCTCAAAACTCCAGTAATCTTCTCTATATATAAAGAGGTAATATGTTCATTGGTTCTAACGGTGTCCCAGTCATGAATGGTCAAAGGTGCTCGCACACAGGAGCTGGTAGGTGGGGACAGGGCGGGGACTTGTGCCACCAGGACATGAGGCTGGAGGGGGGTGTCAGGATGGGCCACAGCGGGCGCCCCCCTATCTCCCCCCCACCCCAGGCAGAAGTGGGAACATCAGGATGGGGGCAGGGCCTCGGCAGAGAGTTCTCAGCACTCCTGCTCCAGGGTCTGAAGGCACAGAGAGGAAGGGAGAGCAGATAGGCAGTTAGGGGGAATCAGGCCAGGAGGGGAGAGTATTTAGGGCCATCAGGCCAGCAGGGAAGCAGTTAGGGGCATCAGGCAGGCAGGCAGGTGAGCACTTAGGAGCCAGTGGTTCTGGATTGTGAGAGGGATCCCAGATTGGAAAGGGTGCAGGCCAGGCTGAGGGACACCCCCCCAGACCTCCATGCATGAATTTTGTGCCCCAGGCCACTAGTGAGAAAATAATGAGCAAAGATTTGAACAGACACTTCACCAAAGAAGATATTTGGATGGCAAAGAAGCACACGAAAAGATGCTCAACCATTAGTCACTAGGAAAAAGCAAATTAAAACCCCAATGACAAACCAGTACACATCTATTAGAAAGCTTAAAGTTAAAAAGACTAACAATACCAAGTGTTGGTGAGGATGTGGGGAGCAAGCAAAGCTCCCATACACTGCTGTGACAATAAAAGGAAAGAGTTTAGCAATTTCTTAGAAAGTTAAACATGCACCTGCCACATGGCCCAAGCATTTTACCTGAGAGAAATGAGAACATACGTTCACAAAAGATTTGTACTTGAATGTTCACAACAGCGTTATTCAAAATAGCCCCCCCCCAAGTGGAAACAGACCAAAAATGTTCATTAACAGGTAAATGGATCAAGAAATTGGGGTATATCCAAACATACTACATAGTACTGTACTATAGTTACAGTAAAAAGCATGAGTGAATCTCAAAATAAGTACGCTGAGTGAAAGAAGCCAGTCCAAAAAAGCACGTTATATGATTTTCTTTATGGAATTCTAGAAAATTCAGTGATCACCTGAAAAAGCAGTGGGAGGTGAGGAAGGGGCAGGAGAAAGAAGCATAAATTCAGCCAATGGTGCTCAGTGGTTGACATTAACCTATGAACCAGAAGGTCACAGTCCGATTCCTGGTCAGGGCACATGCCTGGGTTGTAGGCTCAATCCCCAGTAGGGGATGTGCAGGGGCAGTAAGCAATGATTCTTTCTATCTTTGGTGTTTCTGTCTCTCTCTTCCTCATCTTTCCTCTCTGAAATCAATATATATATATTTTATATATATAATTTTCTTTTTAAAGCACAAGGAAACTTTGTGGGGTGATATGTTCATTATCTTGAAGGTGTTCCTGCTTTCAGAGGTTTGTATATATGTCAACACTTACCGAACTGTATACTTTAAATATGTGCATTTATTATGTTAATGATACCTCAATAAAACTGTTTTAAAAAATAGTAGTTCTGTGTCCAGAAACTTTAATAAGATAAAATGCATATTCCTAGACATTAACCCTCACTATTCTAATTCCCCAGATCTAGGGAAGGACCCAGAAAGCTGCATGTGTAACAAGCCTCGAGGTCATTCTAATGCAGGTTGTCCTTAAAACAACCTCTGTGAAACACTGGTCTTTGGAAGGAAGGATTTCTGGAACAATCATGTGACTAGAATGTTGTTTCTGGGGAAAACAGTAACTTTTTCTACTAGGGGTGTTACAGCTTTCTATTTTATGCCTCTTGCACTCATACTCAATTACCATAAATACACTGAGTGGCCAGATTATTATGATCTCTGAACACATAATAATCTGGCCACTTAGTATATATTCTATATAATAAAAGGCTAATATGCAAATTGTCCCCTTGACTAGGTGTTCGGCCATCAGGTAGGCTGGCCAACTGCCCATGTCCCCCCCTACTCCCTTACCCCCAGCCAGGCTGGCCAGACCCCACTCATGCACGAATTCATGCACTGGGTCTCTAAAATATATACTTAGCATAATGTATTTAGTATAGGATTAATAGTTCAAAGGCAAATGTAAGTCATACTTTCCCCCATCTTGTACTTATATACTTTAAAATCAATTATGTACTCTTGTTACTATTTCCTGGAAGAGGCCTACAGTTTAAATCGAGAACTATGTCACTTGGTTGTGACAGAAAACCGACGTGGTGGTTTTCCAATCACACCTCTTAACGTATCTTTTCTACATGACGCACACTCATTCTCGTTTCCTCCTGACCACCTGATGATCAAAGCAGACACAGAAAGCATTATGAAACGGTTGCATTCCTGCTAAATCTCTAGAGACAAAGCTTATCTTTTCATATTTATATAATTTTCCTTACCAAATGCAAAACAACATTGCCAGTATAAATGATAGGGAACAGATTTTCCATATGAGATCCACATTTCTTAACTCTAGCAACATTACCTAAAGGAAATATTAAAACTCAGTTGGTGAAACTTGTGGACTGTTCTCCAAAATATCCCTGATATAATGAGGGTATATTGAAAATAACAAAAAACAAAAAACCCACGACAGAGTGAAGCTCACTCAAAGATGACTTTTAATTATTAAAAGTGACACTTGTGGAAATGGTGCAAAAAATATTGTATTCTTCTAAAAACTCCACATGAAAGCATGGAAAAAACTGGCAAAAGTAGCCAGGAACTGTATTTTCAGAACACTGGGAATTAAACAAAGGCTGACAGCATTCCGGACAGTACTGATTTAAGAGAAATGGCTGCATTTCAGTGTGAACAGTGAGCTGTGTGGTGTTTTAGTTGCCCTGTCCCATTCTGCCCCCGACTCTTGGTGACAGCCTTGGACACCAAGGACTTGCGATCGTTCTGAGCTTTAGCAATCATGATAAGATGTAGCAATCATGATGAGGTTGAGCAATCTGGCTGCCACAGGAGGGACAGCACAGGGCAGACACTCCTTCCAAGTCTCATCTCAGAGAACTGTCATTATTCCTTTGTCTGGGGTTTCCTTGCAATACCCTCACTGCAAATTTGTCTTTATTAGGTCCGATTCAGAGCTTGGCTAGTGTAAAAAGCCTTTCCCCAGGGGCATTTATAGAAAATGAGTGGAGGCAATTGTTTAACTTCCTGAGAAAGTTAACATAGAGTTACCATATGGCCTGGCATTTATAACCCAGGGAATGGATGACATAGGAGCACACAAAAACGTGTACACAAGTTTCCATAGAAGCATTACGCACAATATCCAAAAATTAAAAACAACTCAACTATCCGACAGCAGGTGAATGGATAAACTGATATGGTATGTCCATACAATTCACTACTATTATTCACCTGTGAAAAAAAAAGTGAAGCACTTATTCATGCTACAACAGGAATGGACACTGAGAAAATTAGGCTGAATGGAACTGGACAGAAAGTGCCACATTTTAAATGTCCAGAATAAAAATGTACTTAGAGACAGTAGGTAAATCAGTAGTAGTCAGGGGCTGGGGGGAGCATATGGGGAATGGGTATTAATGGTACATGGTTTTATTGGGGCGGGGGGGGAAGGGTGAAAATATTCTGAAATTTATCACACGGCAATGGTTGCACAACCTCATGAATAGACTAAACCCCCATGATTTATACACTTTAAGAGAGTGAGTTGTATATTAATTATATTTCAATTTTTTTTTAAAAAGTAGTACAGCTTCTGAAAGTCATATTGGCCATTTAAATTTCCATGAACAATTTCTGGGGTGGCTTTGGGCTATTGGATTGAGAAAGTTAATCTTGGCAATTACTTATAAGGGGGAAACACAACTACAAGGGCCACACACACACACTCAACCACAAAAAATGCACACCATCTAAAGCAAGCCCTTTACCTTCCAGACACTCGAAAGTGTGGCTACAGTTATTTTCCTGGCAAACTATTTTCTTTAACAATATCTCCAATCTGCACACCTGCCACAAGGTCGGAAACAGTCTAACTCTCCAGACTAAAGTCAGCCAGGGTAACCCTACCTTTATTATTGTCTTGTTGTTCCATCAATAATTTACTTATTTCCGAAAACCAACAATCTCTGATTTCTTTGGAAGCTGCCTGCAATTACAGAAAAGAAAACACGATGAGTATCAGATCACCTGGAGGATGGATTGCACAGCGCTTTCATTCTCCGAGTTAGGACAACGATGACGGGAAAATACTTGTCAAGCCATGGGTGTCGGAGACCAAACATTGTTCTCACTAAATGGATGTAAACAGGAGGCTAGAAGGCTGGTCAAACCTTGAAGCTCTGAAAGGTCAAAACCAGCCACTCCCTATCTAATTGAGACAATGAACTTCCCCATCAAATAATCATGTCAATCCTGACTGATAAGATAATCTACTTGTTACTGGAATTGCCTGCTTCAGGGCAAAGGGTGAATCCCAAACCTGAATAAAAGGGATGGCAAGGCCAAAGGAAGGTGGCAGTCCTTTCCACTAGAGGAAGGCTCCCGCCTGGCCCCCCAATATCGCCAAATTAATGTTTTCTAGTCTCTCATTTCGTTTTTGTGCGGCCTCCTTCAGAACCCGAACCCTGACCCGGGAACCCTGAACCACGCGGGACGTGGAAAGAGGTTCCCACACATGGGCACCCCTCTGGGGAAGACCCGAGCTTTACCTGCAGGATGTATTTCTCAAGTCCATTTCGGCTGACAAGTTCAAACTTTCTGTTGCTCCCCCTTTCAAGTTGGTGAATTGAAAATGTCGTCCACTGTTATCAAGAAAGAAGAAAAATTTCCAAGTTTATTCTTGGAATATATTCTGTTGAATATAATAGAATTATGGGGCATAGAAAGGGAATGAACTATCAATTCTTGGGAGAAAAGAGGAATGAGGGGTACAGGAAGAGATTGGACAAAAATCATACACCTATGGATGAGGACAGTGGTGGGGGGTAAGGGTATGGGGTGGGGGTGGGGAATCAGGTGGAGGGGAGCTATGAAGGGGGGAAAAAAAGAGGAACGTCTGTAATAAACTGAACAATAAAGATGATTTTTTTAAAAAAACTTAAGCAAAAAAAAACCCACAAAAACAAAAACTTGTCACTGTCAGCTCCCCTAATCCTTTTTACCCCTGATGCCTCTCTTCCTCCATCTTCCTTCCAAGTGTTTTTGCTTTCTTCTCTTCATGGCTCCAAGGAGCGTAAAACACCGTCTGGGACAGAGCCAGCTGCCTCATCCGTTTCAGAGGATAACAGACTGTATCTTGCTACCAGTAGAGCGGTAGCCGCCACCTTTAAGCAACGATCATCATCTCTTCCTTAATAGGGGCTCCAATCACCAAGTCTCTCACCCCTCTACTTAGCACAAAATCCCCTCTCCTCCAGCTCTGCCCTGTCTCCTGCCCAATTCCAAGCCCCGACTCTGGAGTCAGATGTGGCTGTGGATTCTGGCTCTGTGGTGTGGCTTTTGGCACGTGAGCTCCCTCACCTCTCCATGGATGCCACCGTTTCCTGTCTGTGAAATCAGAGCGCTACGTTTCTCTCTCTAGGGCAGTGGTTCTCAACCTTCCTCAGGCCTCGACCCTTGCATACAGTTCCTCATGTGGTGGTGACCCCCAACCATGAAATTTTGCTACTGTTATGCATCGTGATGCAAATATCTGCATTTTCCGATGGTCTTAGGCGACCCCCGTGAAAGGGTCACTCGACCCCCAAAGGGGTGGGGACCCACAGGTTGAGAACCGCTGCTCTAGGGTGTGCGGACCCCCCAGTGGGACAGGAGCCCTTTTTACCTTCACAGACTTCTTAAAGCTGTAATGAGGGGCCGGGCCCTGGTCGCCGGGCTCCATCCGTATCTTGCAGAACACGAGTCCCCTCTCAAACAGATAGAGCTGCCGCTGGCTGGGCTTAAACCGAATGAAACCCTTCATCTTGGAGCGCTCCTTGTGCACGGACCAGACGCTGAACGCGCCGTGCCTCAGCAGCCGGCCCAGGTCTCCGAGGTCCTCCTGGAAGAATCACAGACACACACACACAAAGCCAAGCTGCTCAATGAATGACTCGCCAGGGAAAGAACTCGGAGGGGTCTGTTTGCAAAGGAGGCATCGTGCTTATTCCAGGTCCACGGCCTTAGAAATGCCACTCAGGCCCATCTGCCACTAAATCAAAACTGCAACCTTGCAGGCTTCCCTGAGCGTGCCCGCACCCCTCCGTCACATCGGGAAATAGCTTAGCCGCACAAGGGGTTGCACACACAGCACGCTGGACGTCCTGGAACTGAAGCTACTGGGACTCTGGGGTTTTGTCTTGTCATTCATTTTAGCTAGCAGAATTCCACGTCCGCCTCTTTGTTTCCGAGACAGGGCAATACTTAACGAGGGCAAAGCGATTAACATGGGAATTATGCTCAGAAGAGACAGGATTTTTTTTTTTTTTCTGCATTGTGGATCTCGGATAATCCACCTGCTCCATCTGCTAGCTAACATCTGCTTCATGTCTAGGAGAACCTGGGATCATGAGATTTGTTCTGAAAGGAGAAAGCTTAATACGACCTAATGTAGAGGTGGGGAACCTTTCTCTGCCAAGGGCCATTTGGAGATTTACAACATCATTCTCGGGCCCTACAAAATTATCCATTTAAAAATTAGCCTGCTCTCTTTGGTCAAACATTTAATTAACTCACCCCTAATGCCTTGGCAGGGTCAGACCAAGAGATTTCCCAGGCCTTATGTGGCCCGTGGGCTGGACTTTCCCCACCCCTGCAGAAAGAAAATAACTGAGGAAATTAGGGCAAAGAAAAATTTTTTAATATATTTTATTGATTTTTTACAGAGAGGACTGGAGAGAGATAGAAAGTCAGAAACATCGATGAGAGAGAGACATCAATCAGCCGCCTCCTGCACGCCCCACAGTGGAGATGTGCCCACAAGCAAGGTACATACCCCTGACCGGAATCAAACCTGGGACCTTTCAGTCCGCAAGCCAACGCTCTATCCACTGAGCCAAACTTGTCTCGGCAGAAATTTTTTTTTAAGATGAAAAGATTGTACATAAAACGCACACAATAAAGCCATGTACACTTGCTGCAGACTCAGCTCTGAGCTCCCAGCAGAGGGAAGCACAGCGAGTTATATGAATCATTATGTCCCGAGACAGATCCCAACCAGTTGTTTGGGAAATGCACGGATTCCTGTTAATGAGACATGAGAGGAATTTCTCCCACGAGTCCTCATACAGGGTCATTGAGTCAAATACTGAGCACACCCTCCAACACATCCCAGAATAGATGGATGAATGGATTTTAGGTGAAGCAGTTTCTAAGTACACATCTGGCGAAGGCAGAACATCACTTCATAGGCACAGCTGTAAAAGCAATTCTAAAAGAGGCCATAACCACCCATGGGGGTGTGAACAAGCCCAGGTGCACTCTCTCTCATGACCTGTAGAGGGCAGGGCCATCTTAGTAAGGTGTCCGTCAAGGCCATGGCCACAGAAGCAGCCCTGGAGAGCATGTTTCTGTCCTTATTCACCGACCCGCTGCACTTCCCTCCTCACCCCGCCTGCAGCCACAGCCGACCGCTGCACTTCCCTCCTCACCCAGCCTGCAGCCACAGCCCTTTGCAAGTTGGGAGGCAATTGATCAAAGGATGTGAGGACAGCGAGGTGCCAGCCCCTGACCACAAGGGCCTCGTGTGAGAAAGATGCCAAACAGCCAACCTGATCCTTGTCTTGGCTGAAGAGATCCGAGGAGGAGGCAGTGAGCAGCAGGGGTTGCAGCTGTGAGATGCTCTATCAGAGGGCAGGTGGTGGAATGAATGATAAGGAAGATGAGACACCGGAAACTATGAGGAAGAGGAAAAGACATGGACCGACCCAGTCACTGCCTGGTGAGAGGAGAGGCAGAGCACATAGGTGAGAACCCCAACTCCCTTCCAGGCCAAGGCCCTGGAACTGATGGGGAGCCTGGAGTTGCCCGGTGCCCACCTCTGGGAGCTCGGCTCTGCCACTGTCCTGACTCTACCCGAGGTTCTGCGGTCAACTTGTCCAGTAAGTCCACCATCGCTGGAAGTCACTGGGGCCGATTGCTGGGTGAGAATCTAGCTGAAACAGCTGCATAGCCTCTAGGTCATCTTGCATAAACTTTGTCAGAACCATGTCCCTGTTATAGGATTCAACAGTCAGGAGGCATGTCTGTGTGGAGGCCACCACTGCCCAGAGGAAGCAGGCAAGGAGATTCCTCAGGGCAGGACCAAGCATGACCCGGCCATCTTTTCAACCATGTATATCCTTTCTTTCCAATCAGAGTGTAGTTGATCCCAAAGCCAGAGACCACGTGCACAGCCTCTTACAGATATTTGTCCCTTAGAAAGTATTTATTCATTTATTGGTATTTAGTGAGTTTGCGGGGGGGCGGAGGGGAAGAGAAGGGGGCAGGGCATGAAGCTGAGTGCTCAGCACGACGATGACAATGAGGGAGTTAATGCAGTGACTAGCATCTCCTCCAAAACTCATGTCCACCTGGGACCTCAGAACGTGACAGTGTTGAAAATAGAATCTCAGATGTAATTAGTTAAAATGTGGTCATATTGGCTTAGGGTGGACCCTAACCTAAAGGCTGGTGTCCTTATGAGAAGAAGAAATAGAGACACAGAGACGCACACATAGAGAAGACAGTTGTGAAGACGAGGACAGGAACTGGAGTGATGTAGCTGAAAACCAAAGAATGCCACGCATTGCCGGAAACAGGAGCAAGGAGGAAGAGCCCTCAGAGAGAACCTTGATTTTGAATGTCTAACTTTCGGCACCATGAGAAAATAAGTGTCTGGTTTTAAGCCCCCCAATCAATATGTGGTGTGTTGTCCTGGCAGCTCCAGGAAATGCATGTACCTCCAACCAGTTTTTTTTTTTTTTTCCACCAGTGCCATCATGCTGTGCCTCTCACTTGGGTGTGTTGAAGAATCTCATGGATGTGAACTCAGAGATAGACTAGGGGGCACACCCCACACAAATGAGCAAGTGAAAAGTCCCCCTCCGTATGGGAAATGAGGGCAAATGTAAACTAGCAAACGCTTCCATTTTCATGTATGGACAATTTATAGGCAAGAGCTCTGATAGAAGAATTTTACATGTGACCAACCACCTGGGCCCAAAGAAGAATCTGGCTGAGGGAGAATCTAGGGAAGCTAGCCTCAAGGAAGACGGTGGTGCCTAGGTGTTAACTCCTGGCTGTGACACAGGTATATGCTTCTTGCACAAAGAAGCAGGAAACATCTGGATAAGTGGATCCCCACCAAGCCTGGTCCAGAAATGAAAAGCAGAAGCTGTGGGACGGAGAAGCAGAGATTACAATCGCCAGAGCAAAGGGGTTCCTTCCTTCCCAGTCTGATCAAGGACCCCAATAAGTCTCCCTTGGAGCCCTGTATTCAGCACCTACATAAGGTGCCAGGCAAGGTGTTAGATGCCTTAAATATTATTTAACCTTCATTTACTCCACTTAGAGGTGTCGTGAGGGTGGGAAGATGGGCAAGGCAATCCCACTGAGTCATGAAGAGTGTTTGCTCAGCCTTATTTCTGTAGCCAACAAATGGTAAGGAAAGTGGAAAGTAACATAGAAACAAAATACCTGGGCCTAGCCCACCGTAAACTCGCAACAAAAATACTTCCTTTAATAAATTATAAGCTTTGTTCCAGAAAATTAAAATGTTTTATCCAACCTTTACTATTCAACTTTGAAACTTGTTCCTGGAAAGTCAGGATTTAAAAGGACCCTAAATGTTTTTCTATTTTATACATTGGTTTGAAGAGGGGAAACTTTTTTTTTTTTTTGGCAAATGGAAGGAAGTAAATTAAATCTCAGTATTCCATAAAGTAACCTTTCTTTAAAAAATAATTTTAAAAAAGTTTTTGTGATTCAATTAAGCCAAGAATTGAGTATACACAAAGAGAAAATGTAAATATCAGAGGGGATTTTTTTTTCTAATTGCTTTAATTATGAAGTCACCCACTCAAGTCCAATTTCTTTCCTGTACAAAACCAGCTTAATGTTGGATGCCAAGGAGAGAAATTAAGAGGTGAAGCTGGATTTATTCACCCGTACAACACATGATGACAAACACCTTGTGATAAAATTCCATGAAGCTGAGCCCAAGACTCTCCGTTTCACTGGATCTGAGTTAGTCGTAGGTGAGTTGTGAGTAAACTCTAAACAGAACCAGATGAAGAGTTTGTGGAGAGGGTGGTACCTTGGCTAGGGAGAGAAGAGATCCAAGACACAGTGCAGGCTGATGTCCGTGTGATCTCGAGCGAGTTAGCTCTTCTTTCCATGGATCTGTTGCTGAAGCAGAAAGTTGAAGATTCCAATGCCTGCTCTATCATTCAATAGAATTGTACAAAACCGTCACAACAAATTTAGCTAATGTACGAGGTGTAAAGCAAGTTAGCCTTAGCGAAAAAAAAAAAAAGAAACCTCAGAGTGTATGTCAAAGGCGCCATTCTGAAGATACATGGGAGAATAAAGGGTGTTTTGCACTTGGTGTAAAATCTCCGAAATTCTATAAACTCATTCATCTGATTTACACACAAGCTGTTTGGAGGAAAATTAAAGTAGATTGCTATCTACACACATTTCATTCATTTTTTTTTTCTCATAACTTCCTCCCCTCATGTCACTTATATTCAGAGGAACAGCTGGGAGTTTCCTGCCCTGTGTAATATTTGATTCAAGCAAATGGGTATTTCATAGAGGCAGCTGACACATGGTCAAAGATAAAAAGAAAACAACAGAAAGAAGTCCCCAAATGATTAAACAAATTGCTTCCTTGACTTCAGCTGAAGAAGGAAAGATTAATACCAAGGAAAGGGTCTGTTCTCACCCTGTGTGGTTCATGAGGAGCCTCCTGAATCATGTAGACATCAGCAGTAAACAGTGCGCTAGAGTGTCAGAGACAGAAACAGCATCCCTGCCTGGGTCACAGCAAACCCAGGGGCTGTTCCTGAAATGCTGGCCAGAGAAATGCCAGGAAGGAAAGAAAAAGATCACAATTTTGCCCCTACTTAATTTGCCTGGTTTAATTTATGACAAGGAAAGATAAGAAAGGTCATTTCATCTGCCCAGAGCTCAATAAAAACAGGTAAAAATGAACAGAAAAAGAAAAAAGAAGCAAAGTATCTGAAATACAGAATGCTTGATCTTTGTTCAGTAAGCATAGCTTCCCAAAGTGGTCCAGACCCTCATCCCTGGAATCTGAGAGTAGATCAGGATACATGCTGAATGGTTTCAGATGGCATCAAAGATGTTCATCAGCTCATTTTGAGATGGAGAGATTATCATGGACTATCTGGGTGGGTCTGATGTAATCACAAGAGTCTTTAAAAAGTCGAATAGAAGCAGAAGAAAGGATTGGAGTGATGCAATCCAGGTGAGAACTCAATGAATGTGATGCTGCTGCTTTGAAGTGGAGCAGTGGCCATGAGCCAAGACACGTGGGTGATTGTTGTTGTTGTTGTTTTAAGATGGAAAAGACAAGGAACAGATTCTCTTCTTGGAGTCCCCTAAGAGGAAGATGGACACTTTGATCTTAGCCCCTGGTGAGACTGTTGTGGTTCTGCCCCATGGGTCATACGAGGAGAAATTGGTGCTGTTGTAAGCCACCAGACTCGTGGTGACTTGTTATGACAACGACAGAAGACTAATACTCCTGAGTTAAAATCTAGAGCACTTCACAGTGACCAGGAAGACTCGTTATGTTCCAGATGGATATTACTGATGCTCCAGTCCCAGGTGCGCACACAGCGCAGAGGATGGCTTGCCTGGAATGCCCAGGACGCGCCTGCTCAGGAATAACACGAATGCCAAAGCTGAGGTGGCCCAACCTCCCAGCATCACCTCTCTTAGTATTTTCCTTCAACCACTTGGATGAAGGCAAGTATAATACATGCTTGTTGGGCCTCTTCTGAGATCTATGATATAAAATGGAGCAAGACTTTCACTTAGCACCCATTTTTAAAGTAATTTTCATGGAGAAAATCTGATCAAGAAGGAAAATCTTTTAAATTTTAATAGTGCCAGGAGTCAAAATAAATTACTCTTTTAGCAATTTCCCCTGCCCATAAATATTCTGGCCCCTGAGATACTGGTTTTTTCATAGCATAGGTCGGAACATTCTGGACCACGAGGAACACAAGATTCCTGAAAACCCTGAGGGGCTGCTGGGACTCTGGGAGCACAGGTGTGTTGACGGACATAGGCTACTTTCCCAGAGTCAAATTCCTTTACCATAAATCATTTCTCCCACTTGGCCACAGCATCTCCTCCCTTGTTTACACTGTGCCTGCCCTCTCAAGGGAAACCTCCCAACCACTGTGATGGGACATAACATACCGGACATCCGGTGACCGCTGCCAGATCCACAGCCAGTTCACAGGACTTGATCAGCTCCTCTATCAGGGCCAAAGCCTGCTGCAGTTCAGCCAGGAACGCCGGAGCCTGGGTCCTCTTTGGCCCATCCTGTGGAAACCACACGCCTTGTAGGAAATCAAAAGATAAACCATCTCCCAAGTGAAGATGGAAAACGGCACAGATAAGGAGCCACGGATCCAGCCAGCACGAAGAGACGACGGGGACACCCATCTGCTTTCCAGCTCGCAGAGAATGGCGGCTGACGGTGTTGGCTGGTTTACCATCAACCACACTTCTGTGGATTGTACTAATGAAGAATGAAGTTCATAAAATCACGGACATGATACTCCTGCTCTATAAGAAACATACTGAGATTTTTTTGAAGCAAGGAAAAAAAAAACACAAAAACAACAACAACACAGCCCTTTTAAATTGACTGCCCTCTTCTTTATACTCCTACCCCTGCAGCCTGTGGGAAAGTATGATTCATATTCCTATAGTGAATGTGAAAGCCTTATTCCCATGGGGATAGGGCAAGGTAACTCTTCTTTCTTACTACCTTCCCAGAGGAGAATAGTTTTAAACTCCCAGAGAGACAAAGAATGGGCTGCCGGGGCAGGCTGACTAATGATTTACCTGTAAATGCTGTGCGAGTTGCCTTTCCATAGCTCTGCCCTTCCTCCTCTCACAGGCTCCTGCCTTCAAAGTTATCCCAAACATACCGACTCAGCATTAAGTCTGAGGAAAAGCCTGAATGGCTAATTCAAGAAACCACTGTTTCCATTGTTAGCACGGTGACACTTAGCCCATTCAAGGGATGGTTCTGACAGCCTGAAAGGCTTTTGCTTAGGTTTTCAGTAATTTATTCCCCACGACTTACACAATATTTGGATGTTATCTTGTAAGTGCAAACAAAAAGGTTTTGGTTTCCCCCGTTTTTTTAAACACATCCATTTCTACAACAAAGAACAGATAGCTTTTTGCTGCCCCACAGAGCCCCACCTCTTTCTGTCCCCCTGCTGCATGATGTCCTCGAAGGGTTGAGTGTCTCCTTAACCTCTGCAGAAGCAGCAAGGCGTGGCATTGTTAGATCAGAAGCCTGAGTGACGGGGCTGATGAATGGAGCAGGTCATGCTGCCTCCACTGAGTGACCTGCCCAGGAGTCTTACCGTCCCCTTCGTAATAAAGGTACTCTGGTCCTGGGGAAAGACAGCGGACTCACCTGACCTTATAGTAATATCAGCAAAGTGTTGAAAGTTCCTACACGAGGCAGCATCCTCTTAACCCAACATGTAAAACGCAAGAGACTCAGCTGCCCCTATTCTTTCTCCTCCCTAGTTTCGCTTTGGTAAATGTAGGGCTCAGGAAAAGCCTTACAAACAATACCAAGCCCTTCTCTCTCACCAGCTCCCCTAGCTCCAGACTGTAAAATCATTAGCTGTGTCTTGAGCTTCTAATTTCAAGAGGTCCCCCCCACACACATTCTGAGCAGAGAAGGCATGAAAATAACTTTCAGACACATGCCTCTGGTTTCTTTGGTTAAAACGGGAGTATTTAATAGGAAATAAAAAAGAAAGGCCACTTCTAAGCCACAAATTTCTTCCATTTCCTTCAAGGGAACCTTGGCTGTCTCTCTTAGCGCACACACACACACACACACACACACACACACACACACATTTGGAGAGGAATGGGACACAATGTATACAAGTTAGATAAACAAATAAAGAAATATAAATCATTCATAATCATACCGTACAGGAAAACCACAGTAGAGATTTTACCACATTTACTGTCAGTCTTTTATGTATGCATTTTACACATTCCTGTTTGTATTCCTGTTAAAACATTTTTTGTGTGAAAGGAAGAAAATACAATACCATTTACCCTGCTACAAATCTCTACTTTGAAATTGCCTTTAATTATTTTGTTTCTTCCTGACTATGAGTTATGAAATACATACAATTTTACAAAACTTAAACAATCGAAATCTTAAGCAAGGAAAACAAAATCTCCACAAACCCCCCCACCCTTGGGCAAATGCCATTAACAGTAATATAAAACAATATTTAGCATCTAGTACCTTAGTCGAACCTCCTTCTAGGTCACCTGGATCTATCTCCAAATCCTCAGGAGACTCAAAATCCAGCAGATCCTGCATTAACCCAAAAGTCTTAGTGAAAAATCAAAAAATAGAATGCCTACTAAATGTACTTTACAAACAATCTCCAGACAAATGCTGAAGTAACTGAGAATGTATGCAAATTTGTCTGTCTGTCATGAGTAAGAGGGAAAGAATGAATTATCTACCTGGCATAGTTTTCTTGGAACCAATAAAATCGTATTAGCCACATGTTTATGTAGCCTGCTTTTTCTTATTCAACAGCACATCATGAATGTTTATTTTCTCATGACATTGTATACTTTTACAAACATGGTTTTGATTGTGTCAGCGTTGTGTCCTGTACATAAATCGTAATTGATTCATTTTCTCTACTGTTAAATATTTCAGTTCTGTAATTTTTCCTAAAGATAACTTCCTAAAAGTGGAATTGTCAACGATAGGAATTTTGATGCGTTATTTCCCACCAGCCACTTACAAAACCTTGCTCATCAGCCATTTAATCAGAATGTTTGATCAATTGAATTAACAGGTCAATCCTACCTCACTGCTTTTTAGTTTGAATTTCTCAGATAATTAGTGAAGTAGAACTTTCAAAAATGCTTGCTACTAAACATTTCTTCTTTTGTAAAATGCCTATGTCCTTCATTCATTTTTTATTATTAATTTCTTTTTTATTGAGGTATACCTCACACATAAAATTGTTAGATATGTAAAGCGTACATCATGATGATTTGATACACATATACATTGTGAAAGGATTCTCCCTATCTAGTTAATTAACACCTCCATTTCACTTCACATAGTTATCATTTGTATGTGTGCGAGAGAACAGTTAAGTCTACTCTGTTAGCAAATTTCAGTTACACAATACAGTGTTATCAAATTTCATGTTTTACATTAGATCCTCAAACCCTATTCATCTTATAGCTGAACGTTTGTAGCACTTACCCACCCCCTCCCTATTATTTCTTTAAATAGTAGCCTATTTAAAATTTTGAAAGAAGAAAATTGAATTTTGTTCTTATGATATGAGTTAATTTATACAAGAAATTAGCATGAGTACCTAGTCTAGAAAAGCTTTACAACCAGCAAAACTTATAGTAAGGGAAGAAAAATTCTCTATATTAAATTTGATAATTTCTAGTCCTGGCCAGTGTTGCTCAATGATTAGAGCATCATCTCACACACTGAAGGGCTGTGGGTTTAATTCCCCATTAGCGCACATACACAGGTTTTGGGTTGGATCCCCGATTGGGGTATGTATGGGAAGCAACCGATCGGTGTTTCTCTCTCTCTCCCTCTCTCCCTTCCTCTCTGGAATCAATGAAAATAAAAATGTCCTTGGGTTAAGAAAACACTTTGGTAGTTTCCATCATCACTTAGCCTGTTTGATAGAAATCATGCGTTCAATGAAAGCGAGTTCCTGTTGCTGATAGTAATGCATGCTGATAATAATATATTAATAATGTGGAATTAACTTGCCTTGACTCATTAGACATTATGTACTAAAAAAAACTATTGGTAATGAATATTAATTTTTATAACATCTCAGATAACACAGTGTTTCATAGATATTCCTTTTTTATTTTTTTCATTATTAATTTCTATGAGCTCATTGTTAAGCCTGCTCACCATTGGTCACATCTCTTGCTAATATATATTTCCCCCATTTTTTCATGTGTCTGTCCTTCATGATATAATCCGTCATTCCTTCCCCTTTCTTTTATACTTAGAACAGCGCTTCCACACCAGGATTCTGCAATGCTTTCAAAGCCACGAGGCAGTCAGCCCAACATCCAGGCTCTTTCAAAGAAGCTGCAGAAGGAGCTCAGTTCCTCAGGATGGAGACAACCACAAAGGTCTTCCTTTCTTCGTAGGCCTGCCAGTGGTTTAAACGTGTGTTTCCGGGCACCCAGCCAGCTCCTCCACGGGAAAAACTGGCCGGCCCTGACTCAACTCCCATGGTTTTGCACAGACCCCCAAGGAAGACTTTATAATGATTCCATCTCTTATTTCCTCAATAAAGCTAACAAAATCTTCTAAAAAGTGGTTTTAAGATGTATTCCCTCCTTTAATGAGTCCAAAAAGCATGCCAGGCAAGTATCATTACTACCTTCCTTTTACAGGGGAGGAGCCTGAGACTGAGAGCAGTTAGGAACCTGCCTGAGTTCACACAGCTGTCAGAGCCGGGATCCACACCCGGGATGTCTGACTCCCAACTCTGTGCTTCTGGTCGCTGTGCCCCACGGTCCTCTGCAGAGGGAACTTAGCTATTGTGTCAACATTGCTTCAGAGAGAACACTGGATGCAGCCGGGCCTGGGAGGGAAGCCCCCCTCTTCCCCAGCCTCCCTTAGGCCCCGGCCCCTCCTCCCTGGGCCCAGTGGTAGGGCTTCATGACCAGAGTAAGGATAGGACAGTCAGAGGCATGTGAGGCCCTAAGACAGTGGTTCGCAAACTGTGGCTCGTGAGCCACATGTGGCTCTTTGGCCCCTTGAATGTGGCTCTTCCACAAGATACCACGTGCGGGCGTGCCCGTACAGTGCGATTGAAGAAATGGCATTAGAACCATCAAGGGGCCAAAGAGTGGCATGTGGCTCTCGAGCCGCCATTTGCCAACCACTGCCCTAAGAGGATGCTGTCTCATTCCTCGCTCACAGATCCTACTCACGTGGGGAGGCAGTGAGCCACCATCCTCCCTCCCTCACTGGCCTGACATCTCCAGTATCAAACAGCGCTACCTGTCATGGAGCTTCACCGGGCTCAGCGCTGGGCAAGCTCTCTGCACACATCACCCACTGCTTTCCGCGGCGAGGAGGAGGCTCTGGTGTCCTCCTTCACTAGGAGAAGACCTAGGCCTAAGAGGTCCAGTCATCCCAGCAACAAAGCCCAGGCCAGCCTAGGCTGGGGCTGTCCAGGCGAAGATGGAACAGCTAACTTCTCCCGAGAGCGGAATATTGGACGCGAGCTTAACCTCTGGGGAGCCTCGGTTTCTCCACACTCCAGAGCCTGTCTGACACATCTGGTGGCGGGATTAAGTAAAAAAATGTGTGTGGGGAGGCTGCCAGGTCCCTTTGGACTCTATGATTCCTTGGTCTTAGCCCTCATTGAGGAGGGCTGCCTTAGACTTGGAGGACAGAAAAAGCTCCAAGGACAGAAGTTTCACCTCCGAAGACAAAGTCACAACTCTCCACGCGATCACCTTAGTGCATTCATCTGTTTTCCCAACACAGAAAAGCACTGTCTCATTGGCTTTACCTTCAGCAGCATCTGGTATTTTATTAGTCTCTGGCTTGGGCCTCTAAGATACTCGAAAAGGGGACGATTGTGATCCAATTGGCGCTGGCATACCTTTCAAAAACAAACAGAAACAACATCAAACAAAACAAACAACACACATACACAGAACAAAGGTGGCGGCAGCGGCATTTAAATACAGAAATGAGCGGGCTCTTCCTGGACCAGAGGGGCAGCGGTGTTGACCAGTTTGTTCATGCTATTGAGCTGCTCAGTCCTTCAGGAGCAGCGAATGCAGTGAAAGGAAGGGGGAAGGGGACAACTTGGCTGGTATTTTTATAGGCAACTAGGGAAGCAGGGCCATTTATTTCTTCTAGAAGGCAAGCGCCTAGGAGACAGTGGGGCATTTCAGGTCCTTCTGCACAGGAGGCAGCTTGTCTGTGAGTTTGGGCGTGGTGGGGTCCCTTGAGGTCATTTGAGTCTGGAGGATACATGATGGCTTATGCTATCATTCAGGAGAGTCCCAAAGTCTAATCTTTTGGATTTAATTCCGTTTTCAGAACCATCTTAGAAGAGGACTCTGGTTCCTGCACCAGGCTTCTCGCAGACCTGCTCACAGAGACCCGGGGCAGCATCCAAACTTCCAATGTACAACGTCAACAGAGAAGAGACTTTTAATAAACATCAGTCCCCAGTGCCAAATTCCTCTGCCCAGTTCATACTTTGATAGCTTTAACAATTTGGTGCATAATGAACAAAATGAATTGACCAACAAAATAAGACCTGGGTTGGGGGAACAAGAAGAAAGAAACAAAGAACTTATATACTTATATTCATAGCCCATGGACATGGGCCACAGGGTAGTGAAGACCTGGGGGTGGGGTGGAGAGGGGCTGGGAGGCAGGGGGAGAAGGGGAGAAAATGGGAGATATCTATAATACTATCAATGATAAAAATATATTAAAAATTTTTTGATGCACACAAACATCATTCAGAGAAAACAATTTGCAGGAGACCGTGTAATCTCCACGTTACCCCAAAGTAGGCGCAGTCTTGACATTCTTGCCATATTGCCTGAGCTCGGGGCAGATTCTTATGGTATTTAAAATATATCTGAAGATCTTCTTTCTGAGTGGGAAAAAAGTTCAAACACATTAATCAGGTAGTGTCTTTCAGTAAGTGGATAGGATAATACAGCTTATTCATTCGTCCAACAAGCCGGGCTCTTCAGCTGGGGATGCACAGCCAAGTGGCCTTGCGCTGGAGTGAGTGTGTGATGGAGGGGATGCGGGCAACAAACAACCATACGTACTAAGTCCAGATCAGAACAAAGTCCTGTGGGAGCAGTTACAGGAGATTCATGAACAGGAATCAGCCTTGATCTGTGTTGTTTCTCCTCTGCTTTTTATTCAAAATACCAATGTCTCCCCTAAATAGTACTCCCCCCCCCCCCCGGCCAAAAAAGAGTGCTTCCCGCGTGGTAAAATGGAACACTCTCTCCTATTTACCATAATCATGACTCCAATTCCAGGGTAAAAAGAAAAAAGAAAAAACAACAGAGAGAAACACCCCAGCAGGAAAATGTGACCATTCAGACAAAACCACACAGACCCAAGTCTTGTGGGCAAGCCCCAAAGTGACAAGCTCTGCCTCCGTCATCGCTTTCAACCTGCAGCACAGGATGCGAGAAGGAAAAGGTACTCAGCTACCTCAGAGCCAGAGACCAGCAGCAATCCCAGTGCTTGCGCGACCTTGAGAGCATGAGGCGGACACACACGTGCCAATATCCCAGATGGGAAGGACACCTTAAGCCAATGAAGCCAGCGGCAGCTTTGCTCCATGGGGAGAGCCTGGTCCATGGGCGCTGTGCTGCCACAGAGCCACGCCGCTCTGGCAGAGAGGCCCACGTGGTTTCTTCCTTTCAGATTTCGTATCCCCTCTCCTTCCCACTGAAGGTCAGTTCGTGATGTCCTTCACCTGCACGTGGGTTCTCCTTCCCCTCACCGTGTCAACGCTGCCTCTTCTACTCTAAATACACGGCTCTGGTGAATGAGTTCCATTTCTGTATCTCTTCCCCTCTCCCAATGGATTTAAAGTGGTCATTTCACTACAAGAACTATAGCAACTCTGTCTTTTGTACTCTCTCCAGAAAAAATTGTGTGTGCGTACACACACATTTTGTACGAGAGGTGGCCCTTGAGAAATGTTGTTCGGATTGGTGAAGGAACTAGAATAAGAATTCAAAGCTTTACAATAATATAGTCATTATGAATTCACTCAACAATTGTCTATTGAGTGTTTTTGGTGTGCTGGCATGCTGCCGAGTGCATTTGTTAAACTCAGTGGCTCCCAAAGCATAGTAGACTAGATGTGGGACACATTTCCACCATTCTGAAGGCCAGGTTTATAAAACATAACAAATTGATTCAGGCATCTCATCTACAAATAGTCTGTCAGAGCACAAAGACATTGCCTGTTAGCTCCTAAAATAATTTAATGTTTTGCTGCTTTCAACACTCACCACCAGAAGATTCTCAGTAGCTGAAGGTGACTTTGGAGATACAGCTTCCCACCCAGTAAAGCATCCTCAACAGTCAGCCATCTTTCCCCAATTCTCCCAGTAACAGACGGACCTGGTTCTCTCCATGGGAGCTGAGCTGAAACCTGCGTTCCTGAAACCTTCACCTTGGTTATGTGTCTGCACTTTGAGCAACAACACAGGACATTACAGGCCAAGTACCAAAATATAACTATCGATTTCAATTTGTTCTTCAGTCCAAAATTCCTTAGAGAAAAGATGTGCACTAGCCAGCAGCATATGAAAGTGCCTGATTCTCCTCACCTCCTTATAGAATAAATCAGGAGGCTAAAAAAATTACTACCAAAAACTCATATTCACACAGGGAGACACAATTGTTTATGAATTAAGACTGTGGACTCTTGTGGTGGATGATTCAGGTTCAGTTCTTGGCTTTTTCAGTTATAAACTATACTAGAGGCCTGTTGCAAGAAGATTCATGCAATAGGCCTTCCTTCCCCTAGCTGCTGGCACTGGTTTTCCTCTGGCATCCAGGATCCAGTCCTTTGCTCTCGCCACAGCAGAGAAGCCAAGCCTCTTCAGTTTTTAGTCTTCAGTCATTATTCTTCAGTCTTCATTTCATGCCTGTGTATGCAAATTAACCAGCTATCTTTGTTGAGTTGATTTGCATACTCATTCCTGATTGGCTGGTGGGCATCGTGGAGGCATGGTCAATTTGCATATTTCTCTTTTATTAGTGTAGATGGTCTGAGATTAGTCATTAACCTTCTTACACCTCAGTTTTCTCATCTATTAAGTGGGCTCACCACAGCAGTCAATTCCTATGGTTGTTGTGACATTAAATGAGATGATGTATAGAAACTTCTCAACAAATGCCCAATACATGCAGAGTACCCAATAAATAGCAGCTTATTGTCACAGCACTTTTTACTTTGTAGAACCCTTCTGTATGCATTATTTTATTTGATTTCCACAAGAACTTTATGTGTTGGTATTATTAAACCTATTGTATGGAGGAGGAAAGTCAGACTTCAAGGATTTAAGTGACTTACTTGAGGTCAAGCAGATAGCAGCTTGATCTAGATAAAAAGTTCCATTTCCTGAGTCTCATCCATGCTCTTTCCAGGGAGCAAAGGAAACTCAAAGTAAACCACTGACAAATAATATTTGACACAGAGCTTGGTATCAGAGGCAGAATATCCCTGGGTGCTATCAGTATAGTCTGATTAAAACACTTGGCCAGCATGGCCAGTGTGGCTCAGTGGTTGAGCATCAGCCTATGAACCAGGAGGTCTCAGTCTGATTCCCAGTCAGATCATTTTCCCTAGATTGTGGGCTCGATCCCCAGTGGGGGTCATACAGGAGGCAGCCAATTAATGTTTCTCTCTATGGATGTTTCTCTCTCTCTCAATTCCTCTCTCTTCCTCTTTTTAGAATCAATAATAATAATAATAACTTAAAAAAACCTTGGCCAGAGCAATATTTCAAAGTTCATATCGATGATTAATGTCAATCTGCAAACACTATTGAGAAAAGATAAACTGGTATCCTATATAATAAAAGTCTAATACAGTGGTACCTCGAGATACGAGTTTAACTCGTTCCGTAACCTTGAGGCGTGGGAAACTATGAGACGCTCGAGTCGTGGTAAACTGGTGGGTCGTGTGCAGCCAGCCAATCCTCGCAACTACTCCTATCTCAAATGTTGCTCATATTTCAAAGCAAAAATCGCTCGCTCAACGGCTCGTATCTAAAAAATCTCGTATGTTAGGGCACTCATATCTCGAGGTACCACTGTATGCAAATCAACCAAACAGTGGAATGACTGTCGCTATGACATGCACTGACCACCAGGGGGCAGATACTCAATGCAGGAGTTGCAGTGACGCACACAGAGAAACGGCACCAAGGACCTGGTGCTAACAAAGCAACACTCAACTTCCCCAAGTGGCACACAGGCCCCACCACCACCCCGGAGCGACAGCCCAAGAAATAGCAGCCAACACTGCCATGGCACAAAATGTGGCCCACAGCCCAGCCCAGCCCAGCCTATCTCACAAACAGTGTCTGTGGGCGCTGGGTAATGATATCACATTGTTATTGACATTCTGAAGCCGAAATTGTCAGCAGAATATGTCTCAAGACCAACTATTGCTACAATATACCTCTGAAGCCGAAAGGAAGCAACGTCGAAGACAGAATATGTCTGAAGAACATTTATCGACAAGTCCCACAAATATTGGTAGGAACTGCCTTCATAGCAAAAATGAGGTAAATGAAGATGCAATTATCAAACACAGTTTTGGTGGAATGTCTGTTACATGTCAATTTTGCCTATCCCTAAATTTCTCCAATAAAAAACCATCTGATGGGAAAATTTACTCAATGTTGTAGCAAAGGCAAAGTTTGTTCAAATTATATAAATTTCCCAGAATACCTGGCATATTTTTAAAAAATTAATGGTAAACAAAGATTCTGACAGTAACATTTTCATAGAAAATATTTGTTGTTATTGGTTTTTATTCATCCATTCACATATTATTTTCATGTACACTTTACTAATTTTCTTTCATCTCTGATACTTCTATTATAGAGAAAGGGCAAATAGCAATATTAAAATATTTCTTCTAATTGTCAATGTGCATGAATTTGTACACTGGGCCACTAGTAGTAAATAAAGGATGATAGGCCCACCTTATTGGCTAACAAATACAAGTCTTTCCCAGCAGTAGTAACTACCCTTAAGGATTTTCAAAGATTAGATAATTGCGGTTTTAAGATAAGAATTTATTACCTGAATTTTATCTCCAACATCTTTAATCATATAGGATTAAATACAGAGTTTTCGGTCTGGGTTAATGATTTCTAAGGTGTCTTCCAATATGGAGGACTATAAAAAACTTGTATAACTGTAGGAGGGGAATTCATCCAAAAAAAGATGTTTAGATGGAAACTCCCTGACTATTTTCTCATACTTAGACAATTTTTATGTGATTATACCCATTTTCCCCCCATAGGAATTTGGTCCTTTTCGCACTCAAAAAATGTAAATGACTTTGCAATCCTATATAATAAAAGGGTAATATGCAAATTGACCAATCAACCAGTCACTATGATGCGCAGTGACCACCAGGGGGCAGATGCTCAATGCAGGAGCTGCCCCTGGTGGTCAGTGCACTCCCTAAGCCACAAGCCGGGCTGATGGCTGGCAAGTGCAGTGGTGGTGGCAGGACAGCAGTGCTTAGGATGTCCGACTGCTAAAGGATGCAGGCCAGGCTGAGGAATCTACCTCTCCCACTCGCCTAGTGCTTGAATGTCATGCACCAGGCCTCTGGTAATGATATCAGCATTTATAAAATATTTCTAAACTATGAAACTTTGTCATAGATGTCATATTGGTGAGTTGATGAGTGCAAAGTTGCGAAGTAAGAAAAAACACGAATAACGCTGAAAAAATAATTTGAAAAGGAAGTAATGAGATTGGATATAAAGCAGTTTTTAGTGTGCTACCTTGAATTCCAGCACCTGATGTTTGGAAAGCACATGCAGGGCCATGGAGGGAGGGGTCTTCTAAGCTGGTTAGGAGCTCTGGGGGTTGAAAGCTCTGTTTTTCCACCATGTCCAATTCCTTGAAACCTAGGGATTCTTGTTTGCTTGCTCTCAGTTTACACAAGCATTTCTCTTAAACTCAGCAGTCATATTTGGGTTGCTTAACAATTTGGAAGTTCTTTGATCAGTTGTCTCAGACTCACAAAAAATAAACACAAGGAAGAGAGGGAAAAGAATGGCTAAGAGGGAAGAAATGGGAAAGATATAGGAAGTTGAGGGCAGCAGGACCATCTGCAGTCCTCCTACAGGGAGGGGAACCTGTGGGTGCCAGCACCCAGGGAGCACCACTTGCCCAAACAGCTTATTTCTTGCCCAACGCAGGGGTGGAGAAGCCTGATGGGCAGAGGTTCTGTGCGGTTGGAAGGGGCGGTTGTCAGACGTTTGTTCTTGTAGAACAGGAAATTCACAAATCGGAAGCTATACATCAGAGAGCCCATAGAGTTAACATTATCTAACCACCCTCTACGCTACAAAATATCAAATAAAAGTCCATACATTTTCAGTTTAACATCAGTGGTACTCCTCTTAGAGTACTAATACGACCAGTGAGGAATGCAAGTGTGAGTCTGGTCCTAAAAGAGTTAGATTAGTCACTCGAAGTTATTCAGGATCAGCTGCTTTGGGTTGCCTGGGGGCCAGTCTTTCATTTCACCGGGCTTTGCCCGAAGCCAGGCTTATAAGTGGCCCCCACCTACGAGTGAGCACAGTCCAACCGGACGTGTCTCACACCTCGTGTAGTTGTGCAAGAGACTTCTGCTTCGCATTCCAAAGGCAGATGTGTTTTCAGACCATTGGCATTGCCGTAAGCCCTTGCCATGAGCCCTTGCCATGAGTCCTTGCCATCTACATAGAAAATTAAGGGCTGACTTGAAACACAAGGATACTCTGATTGGGAACACAAGACTTACTCTCTGGAGAAAGCAACGAGCCAGAAGTTCAGGATTCTCAGTGCACTTTTCCAATTCTTTTAGAAAAGTCCTAGGGTAGGGGGGTGGGTGGGTGGGGAGGGGTGGAGAAGTATAATAATGCTTTTTAAATGACATTTACATGCACTCATAAAAATTTTTTTAAGTAAAATCATCTAAGGTTTTAAGAGGTGCCTAGAAAAAAAATGTTGTTTTTCTAAACTTTGTTGCTCTTGATTCATCTTCAACACACTGACTTGGAAGGAAAAAAAAAGTGTATTCTGTGACATTGGTGGGATTCCCTGAAACCACCACATTACATTCCCTGCTAATTCTAAGCACGGAGCCACTGCAGACGGAATGCGAGGACGCCTCCTGCCACCCGTGCAGGTTAATGAGAGCGGCTGCTGTTGCTGCTGCCACCGTTTCTATCACCTCGAGCTTCCTGTGAGTGAGGCATGAGCCGAGCGCTCCACAAACAATACCTCCTTCAGCCTTCCACCAAACCTTGCAAGAAAGGGTTTCATAAACCCGAGGTTAAAAGAGGTCACATAACTTCCCAGGGAAAGTACAGAGATGAGATTTCCATTTTGGTTTTGACAACAGACCAATAGACATAAGGTGTGGTTTTAGGAAACAACCAAGGTTCTTTTCCTTTCCGGCAATTAGATGTGTAATTAGGTTTACTCATCTGCAAAATGCAAGGGGGTTGGAAAATAATTTTCCAAAGTCCCTTTGTCCTCTGTTTCTCTAGAACTCAGCATTTAAAGTGTCCTGGGCTAACAGGACAACTTGTTGGACCGGTTAGCATTTTGTAACACCCGAGGTCCCGAGGTCCTGGCACTCACTACCCTTTGATAATAGGTGTGGTCATCTTTGTATTCCCCGAGCGGCACACAGTGTGTGACACCCATCAGGTGCTCAGTAAATGCTGATGCGTAAATAGATACACGGGCCAAAGAACGCGCATGCACCAATACAACATGGATGCCTGACACCTGGTTCAGGCTTCATTAATGTCTTTTCCCTCTCCCCCCTGGGACCTTGTGGCACTTCCCCCCTCCTTCACATCCCATCCCAACCCATTGACTCTGGACTACTTGCTTCAGCCTGAAACTATCTAAGTTCTTCCATGGCCAAATTCCATCAGTCTGATTTCCAGCCTTCTCTTACTTTCCATTTTTTCCTGATAATCTGAATTATTGTGTACCTGTCATGAAATTCATAAAGTTCTCTAATATTCCCAAAGAGAAAGTCCTTGTTATTCTGAAGAATGTCTGGAATCAGATGTTTCAGCCAAATATAATCCATTGGAGTGATATATCCCTGCAGAGGTGCAAACAAGATAGGCTTTACAGATAGAACATTTGAAAGATGATCTGAATCAGCTACTCCAGGAAATACAACTTCAATAAAATAATTGGGGAATATAGAACACATATCTCCTGAAAGCCATTTCATCAAATTCTTTTGATATTATTTTCCCCATCGGGAAATAATTATTGAGAATGATAATAAAAAGACATTTTTATAAGAAGAACAAATATATTTTTAAAAACTTACCTATCATTTATGACCTCTTGCAATTACTATCATTTTACTATATTTCCTGCATGACTTTTAGAAGCTTATTTTATATCGTTATAATTACCATACATAAATTTTATTGTTTTGCCATATACATTTTAAAGTCTGCTTGTAAATTTCTACATATATGGTTTTTAATGTAATCTTATAAGCATTTTTCAGTGTTGCTACAAATTATTCAAAATAATTATAACAGTTGAATAATATTTCATTATTATTTAACTGTCACAAAATAATTGGCATGTATGTTAGACTTATTAACCATTCCTTCCCTTTTTAATTGGATATTTGGTTTTCTGCTATTTTATGGTAAAAAATTATATTATAATTTTGTACACATAATTTACTCCTCAAGATCATGCCCTTCACTAGTAAGAAAAATGTTACTTAAAACAATGAGAAACAATTCTCTCTTATTAAATTATTAAAAACATGTCAATGGCCATATCCACTTTTTGGCAAGCATATGGTGAACCTGGTTGAGCAGTACCAGGGTCAGTACGAAATGGCACAGTCTTTTAGAAGGTATTTAGTTACATGGATCAATGGTCATAAGAATGTGCTTATTCCAGCTGGAAAAACACATGCAATATTATAAGACCTAAAACCTTGGGGGCGGATGTCAGAGACACATGGCAACTACTTCAGTTCTCTGTGTAACAGAATTTCTTCAATTTGGATACAAGTTTAACATCCCCCCTCCGCAATCTACTTACATCAATTATGCTCTTCATTTCTTTTATATAAACCTTCTCGGTCTCAAGCAAGTCATGGATAAGGCACCTGAATCATAGCAGCAGGTGGGGAGATGAAAGAGAAGGAGAGGAACAATGTTTTAGGATTCTTTTAGCATAATGCTCATCAGTACTTTCTCTTAGTGGCTCACTGACTTAGCCAATCCATTCTGTTCGAGGGACTACCCAAGGCCAACAGCTCACAAAACCACACTCTGATCAGACTGATGCCAGAGGAAATGGTAAGGTTGGATGACTCAAAACCCAGGTGTGCAGCTAGCAAACGACTTGTCCTCAGGTGGGCTACAGTGTGGGGCCAAGAGGGCAGATGGTGGAGTAGGAAATGCCTGGTTTGGGTCCTGGGTCAGAAGAGTTTGCCTGACCCCTATGTTGTACGTGTGGTTTCCTCTATTTTATCTCTGGCTTTCTTCTGTTTCATCGCTCACTTGGATCTTTTCACCTGCTTGGGTGTATTGTGTGCACCGGTTAGCCAGATGCCAGTTATGCCCCCTTCTTCTGGCATTCAATGTTTCAGTGGGATTGATTCAGCAAAATTCTCAGATGGTCTGCAAGATACCTGGCCCCTGCTCTACACAGGCTTTCACCCAGTCAGTCAATCAAACACTAATTTAGGTGCTGTTAAGATGCAATTTTGCCATTCTGATTTGTTCCAAATCAGCTGACCTCATCCCACGAAATCTCTAGCTCTGGGCTAGAAGTAGAGGGATTGGGAGCATGAGGAGGTGACCTAAGGGAGATTTCTCCTTTGCTGGCTTTGGAGCGGACGCGTGGCCAGGAGCAAAGTCAGCCTCTAGCAGCTGATGGATAGCATGGAAACAGAGACTTGAGTCCTATGGCTGCAAGGAACTGAGTTGCAAATCCAATGGCGTGAACCTAGGACAATTGGCTTGATTTTAATCTGTGGGATCTGGACAAAAATCCGGTCATGCTCTGCCGGGACTTCTGTCCCAGGGAAACTGAGCGCAGCTGCTAAGTTTCTGGCCATTTTTTTACGCAGCAATAGAACACTAAGGGAGTGAGACTGGACTCCCACATCTGCCTCCAGACAGACTGTTTTCTCTCTCTTCTCAGGCTAGGAGGCCACACTTCCTTTCTCTCTCAGGCCTCCGAGTGAGGCAGTCAGTGTTTGTACAAGTGTTCATGAGTAGAGTCTGCACACTTATGGTCTCCTGTGAACTGTCGGCAATTATCTATTAAACGGTAACCTAGCCTAGTGAATGGTTTCTTCTCCTGTCATAAAATGGACATGGCAGAAGACAAATAAAGAACATGATTTAGGAAATTCACACTAATATACAAATAGCTATTAGTCTTATGTAAAAAAAAAAAAAAATAAAGAAAGAAAGAAAAGAAAAAACTCTCAGTGCACACGAACCTAACAAAGACATAGTAAAAAGAAGTAATAATTTTCAAATACTAAAATGGCAGAAGTTTCAAATCTCAAAGGAAGACCAATAGATGAGGGTGTGGAAACACTCTCAGACTGTACTGGCTGGAGTGTAAATCGGTGCACGATAACTTAGAAATAGCTTGTCAAATCCAAAACGCGAGCTCCTTGACTCAGTAATTCCACTTTTAAGGATGTGTATTGTTTGTTATGAGAACAATAGCATGGTAGCAACAACCAGATATATGTGGTAAATTACTTAAATGCTCGTCAATCAATTATGGGACATACCTATGATGAAATGCCATGCAGTTTTAAAAGAACAAAGTCAATTGAAAAATGCTGATCTGACAATTAAGTGAATTTTAAAAAAAACAAGATCTAGAGAAGTATGCATAGTGTACAATTTGTATAAAAATGAGTGTACACCCATACATATATGTAAAAGTATATATGCTTAGAAAATTCATACAAAGAAACTTAAGATAGGGATAATAATTGCCGAATCTGGTATGGCTCAGTGGATAGAGTGTCGGCCTGTGGATTGAAAGGTCCCAGGTTCGATTCCTGTCAAGGGCATGCACCTTGGTTGCGGGCACATATGCAGTAGGGGTGTGGAAGAGGCAGCTGATCAATGTTTCTCTCTCATTGATGTTTCTAACTCTCTATCCCTCTCCCTTCCTCTCTGTAAAAAATCAGTAAAAAAATATATTTTTTAAAAAAGATACTGTGAATAGTGATCGCTTTGGGAGAGTGGTACTGAAAGCTGAAAAACAGGGAAAGAGATTTTCTTCATTTTACTCTACACTTTTTTATAATATTTGGTTAAAAATCTTTAGACATTTACCACTTTTATAATTGAAAGAATGGCTTAGATGGTACTTTAAAATGAGTGTAACTCGAGGTAATGATATGTAAGCCCTATTTGAAGGCTATATATAAATCCTACAATTTACATATTTTAGAGCTCAACAGTTATTTTTAAAATGACAATCTTTGTACTTATTTATAAAAGCTTGTTATAAGACAAGATGGATGAAAGATAGTCACTGACAGAGGATATGATTTCAAGGAGAAAGATTACCAAAAAAGTTACTTTAAGATCATACTTAGCAAACAGTCACTGAATAAGAGGATTCTTCACTTTTTATAAATCATCCTGAAATGATTGTCAGAAGGAAACATAGGCCTTGATACCAATCTATTTCTATGAGGTATGACATCAAGTAGAACCACAGCAACAGTGAAGCATTCATAGACAACCAGAGTACAGCCAGCCTCTTATGCCCTCATGAAGCACTGGGCTTAAGCGACTTGGCAAGTCTGTTTAAAGATGAATTGGTGATTAAATGAAGTCCAAAGGTAGAAATAACTAGGTGGTGAGCAGAAATCCAACTTATTACCCGACTGTTATGTAAGAACTTAGAGACTCTTAGGAGTTTTTAAGAATTTGACACACACAAAAAATATTCACAACTTAAAAGAAAAATAAAATCCCTCATCAGGTTATATCCCAGGTTATAGCTTGGAGAACAGTCCATGGATCACACTCAATTACTAAAATGGCAGACATTTCATTTTTAATAAAACTTTATTTTATTCTTGTTTTATTTTATTTTATTTTTATTATTGATTTCAGAGAGGAAAGGGGAGGGATAGAAAAAGATAGAAACATGAATGATGAGAGAGAATTATTGATTGGCTGCCTCCTGTATATCCCACATTGGGGATCAAGCCCACCACCTGGGCCTGTGCCCTGACCAGGAATTGAACTGTGACCTCCTGATTTATAGGTCGATGCTCAACCACTGAGCCATGCTGGCTGGGTCACTATTTTTTTTTTACTTGTTTGAGTGTAATAGGTAAAACTCCAATGATAAGAAGTCCCCCGAACACAGACCACCTACATTTCAGTTCCAATTAAAAATAACAATAATCCTTGGCTCACTGTTAGCCTTTCTTCTTTTTTTCTTCTCCATTGTTTTCCTTTCAAATAAGGACAGAATGGGAGAAATGTTATGATTCTATCTGATGACTGCCTGCTTTATGATTCCCAAGCACATAAGTTTGTTCATAGAAAAAGACTCTCAAGGATTGAACACCCAAAGTCACCAAGTATACATATGTAGATGAAGAACAGGTAATTTGAAAACCTTTAAACACTTCGAGCAATTTTGTCCTGAGGGATATCTATCTACTCAGAGGTGGGGCTGACCTGCCGGATTAGCCGGCACTAATGCACGCTACACTCCTGCACATCTGGGGTCTTAGTTTTACATTTAAAAGGGGGATCTGTCCCCACCTCCCACTCTGGACATTAGGAAAGAAATAGAAGCATGATTGTTTGTTTTATGCTACCTTCAAATATGGAACCATATTTGAAGGTAGCATAAAAACAGAGCTTTCGCTATCTGGTTCCATTCCACACCTCAAGTTTGTCTCAGATGATACCATAACCACGGGGCAAGAATGGAACCTTTTAAAATAATGAATGCAATCTTATTTGGTAAGCAAGATCATTAAAGTACGTACATGTTAGGATTTCATTGATAAGTTTATTTTTGTCCATGCATCCTAATCTTTCCCCCTTTTAACCTTAATTCCTTATCCTCCCTGCCTCTTACTGGCCTTCCCCAATGTCCCAGCCTTCCAATAGAAGAGTATCCTTTCGGGAACCAGTTTGTCAGAAGTATATTTTTGCTCATTAATTTTAAACACAATTTGTCATCAATTTTCATTTATACCTAATAATAGAGGACCAGTGCACAAAATTTGTGCACGGGAGGGGGGAGTCCCTCAGCCTGGCCTGTACCCTTTCACAATCCAGGACCCCTTGGGGATGTCTGATTCTCCAGGATCGGGCCTAAACTGGCAATCAGACATCCCTCTTGCAATCAGGGACTGCTGGCTCCTAACTGCCCATCTACGTGCCTGCCTGCCTGATCACCCCTAACTGCCTCTGTTTCGGTCCCCGCCAACCTGGCTTCATCCGGAAGGATGTCCAGAATGATATCTGGAAGGTCATTCGACAGTTCGTCTAATTAGCATATTACACTTTTATTATTATAGATGATAGATCACATTACACGCACCAGCAAGTATTACAGATTTTCACTTTTTACTGTCTTTGCCAAATTTGGAAGTTCTGTTCTTATCCTTCTCAAATTCTAGAACATCTGACATAATGGGCGTTCATCTTCTTAAACCTTTCTCTTCCTTTGGTTTCTCTTTACTAAATCTTGACTCATCTCTCTGTTGCTTCCTTGCTTCATCTGCCTCCTGTCTAATGTTGCTGCTCCCCAAAGGTCTGAACTCAGGTTTCCACGCTTCCTTCCTTCCTCTTCCCTCATTCTTTTGGCTCTTCCACATCCTTATCTTCCTCCCAGACATTTGGTCCCACCCAAGCCACATCTTCACCTGGCTGCCTCCCAGACACCTCATTCACCTCACGTTTGGAATAGAACTCATTAGATAGCAATAGAATGCACATCAGTGGATCTGCCATTTCCCTAAGGTCCCCAAAACAGTTGTCATTTCAAACTCCATCCTTCCATTATCGCTTATATCCAGTCTGTCACCACGCCTCATCATTTCATCTCTCAGCATGCTTCTTCTCCACTTCTGGTGCTGCCAATACAGAGCAAACTCTCCATTCCTCTATTCTTTAATACTTTGGTGCACTCCTAGCACCTCATCCTTGCCTCTGAGAACTCGTTCTCATCAATCTATTTCGCAAACCACCCGCCTTTGTTTTGCCCCCCCCCCAAAGCTGCATTTCCATCACGCCCCCATTCTCCCTCTTTAAAGGCTTAAAATGGCTCTCAAGTGCCCACATCTGCCAACAGTCCCCCCAGGATTTCAAGACTTTCCATTCACAAGATAAGACTCTTACACTAATGGTAAATCCAGGCCTGCAGACTCAGAATGGGGAGTGGTGGATGGAAGTGACAGGTGGAATCTGTAACTTTATAAGCACCCCAGATGATTCTAGTGCAGATGTTCTGCTATTCAATTGAGTAATACTGATCTGATCTGCTCCTTTTAGCCACTTTTCCTCCTTTAGTTATTCCTGTGTTATCATCATTTTATACTCCCTTCAAAATTCTAATCATTTTTGAAAACTCAGTTTCAATCCTCCTTCTTCCATGAAAACTGTTTTTAACAGCTTCAGATGAATTTAGCACTACAGCCTCATCCTTGTTTCCCAGGCAAAAATAATTAGATCCAAATACTTATTGGCTCTCGACTATGAGCCAGGCACCATAATAGGCACTTGGGCTAGAGAAATGTATCAGAATCCCAGGCCACAGTCAGTTCTTAGTCTAGTGACAAAGATAAGACACCAATGACTCCAGGACAGTGTGATAAGATACCAGAGAGTAGAGCGCAAGCAGGTTCAGAGAAGGTGCAAGAAGAAGGGGACTCAATCTGTCTGGAGAAGCGGAAATCTGAACCGTCCTCAGTAAGAGGTGAGGACTTGGCCATAAAGTCAGGAAGAAGGACTCCATGTGTAGGAGTCCTGGCTACACAGGGGCCTTGTGGGAACCAGGCTGCTGGGACAGGGTCTGGACGGGGAGCATGAGGGCAGGGGGAGCCCGGATGGAGGAGATGCTGTCAGGCCAGGCTGCCGTGCAGACTTGGTGCAGGAGCCCGGGGGAAGGTGTGGGAGGTTGACTTGGCCAGCAGGGCAGGTGTCTCTCCAAGAGCCTGTTTCATTAAGCACAGAATAGGTTCAGACTTAGTTTTACATGCCTCTTCTATTGCAATAAATCCCACAAACTGTACAGGGTAACAACCAAGAACACATTATGTGGACCAGCAATTTTCACCTGGTGTGCTGCAAGAATTTTGAAAACATGCAATACCTGACTATTTAGTCAGGGGCACTGACCTTTACCTTCTCAGATTGTCAAATAAAAAAATGACAACAGTCAATACAACAATAGTCACCTGGTGTGAATGCCCTGTCTTTGACCATAAATATATATCTTGTATTGGTCACATAGAATAATAAGATTGTGTCTGATTGGTTCATTTTTGGTACCAGACATCCTCATATACAAATATGGATACTGATTTTTAAAAATATATATATTTATTGATTTCAGAAAAAGAGAGAGAGAGAGAGAAACATCAATGATGCGAGAGAATCATTGATCAGCTGTCTCCTGCACAACCTCACTGGGGATCGAGCCCACAATGAGGACATGAGCTTGTGACCAGAATCGAACCCCAGGACATTTCAGTCTGCAGGCTGATGCTCTATCCACAGAGCCAAACCAGCTAGGACAGATACTGATTCTTTTAAAGTCACTTTAAAGCAAAGAGTAGGTAATTACTATTATTATTTTGATTAAATCAATCAAAATTATACCTATTTTTGTCAGACTGGCAAAAAAGATATTTTTTGGTGTACTGCAGAATTTTAGTAATTACGTTATGTGTAGCACGAGATGAAAAAGGTTGAAAATCATTGCTCTAGACCAGTGGTTCTCAACATTCCTAATACCGTGACCTTTAAGACAGCTCTTCATGTGGTGGTGACCCCCAACCATAAAATTATTTCCGTTGCTACTTCATAACTGTAATTTTGCTACTGTTATGAACTGTAATGTAAATATCTGATATGCAGGATGTATTTTCATTGTTACAAATTGAACATAATTAAAGCATAGTGATTAATCACAAAAACAATATGTAATTATATATTGTGAAATATTTATTTCTAATTACAAATAAATGAAATTTTGTCTTGAATCGTGGTGTAGCATGGGTAACAGTCTTCCTAAGACAACAGTAAACTACATGGCAACACTTTGCTACACCGAGGAGCGGTGTGTTGGTTCCTAAGACCATGGGAAATAGGTGTTTTCCAATCTCCCAAAGGGGTCGCGACCCACAGGTTGAGAACCGCTGCTCTAGACTCATACAGTGATCATGCTGAAGACAATGATATTTTAAGCATTTCTAAAAGGTCTGATGAATATGAGCAGTTCCTTGGCTCCTGGAAGGCTAACAGTATTGCTCAACAGCTGTTCATGCTTTTCCACTTTTGTATCTGTTTCTATGTTTTGTCTTATGTTAATTAGATTTTATCTCATTACTCAGATGTAATTACCTCAAATTGTTTTTGGAAGAGGATGGGGCATAAGTAAATTATTATTAAAGTTTATCCGATGGATGCTTGCTCTTCAGTATCACATAATAAAGAATGACAAAGTAATTTCATGCATACTTCATTTTTTAAAAAAGAGGGGTTGATTATAAACACAATCTCATTAACCTAATTCAAGTTAACAATCCTGCATTTCTGTAACATGTTAGGCATTATAAAGGTGGGTTTTTTTAATTGTTGCAAAAATATATATGACACAAAACTTAAGCATTTAAAGAATTTTTAAGTGTGCAATTCAGTGGTACTAAATACACTCACAATGTGGTGTAACCATTACCAGGACATTTCCATCATCCCAAACTGAAAGTTTGTAATCATTAAACACTAACCTCCCCATTCCTCCCTGCCCCCACCCCCTGGTAACTTCTATTCTACTTTCTGTCTCTCGGCATTTGCCTATTCTAGTCACAAAAAAATTGGTCCTTTTGTGTCTGACTTATTTGACTTAGCATAATATTTTCAGGGTTCATTCATGTTGTAGTATGTGTCAAAACTTCATCCTTGTTTAAGGCTATGTTTCATTACTTATATATGCCACTATTGTTTTTACCCACTCATCCGTTGGTGGATTTTGGGTTGCTTCCACCTTTTGTCTATTGCAAATAATGCTGCCATGATCATTGCTGGCAAGCCTCTTTTTGAATCCCTGCTTTCAATTCTTTGGAATATAGGCCCCAAAATGGTCTGGCTGGATCACATGGTATTTCTATTTTTAACTTTTTGAGAAACCACCGTACTGTTTTCCAAAGCAGTTGTACCATTTTGTAGTGCTACCATCAGTGCGCCAGGGTTCTAATGTCTCCACATCCTCATTAACACTTACTATGTTTCCATTTTTTTAAATGATAGCCAGCCCAGTGGGTGTGAAGCAAAGTGTCTTTTTCAATGTGTTGGTCATATTCCTTGAGCCATCCAACACCTGATAAAGAGCTCATCCAGGACAGAGGGTCCTATCTTACTCATCCTTGTCCCATGACTTCCAAGCAGGTAAATTTCCAATAAATGTATGGGATGGTTGAATGGTAGATTCCAGGAACAGACAGACACCAATTCTGTGCGTACTAGTAGGTACTAATGGTTATTCTCATTTCACAGAGGAGGAAATTAAGACTCACAGCAGTAAGCGATTTGATTGAGATCAAACTGCTGGCTCGGCATTGCCAGCAAGAGTTCCAGTCTAGGCTTTCTGTCTTTAAAACCAGTGGCGGCGGGGGAACTGATATGCCAGCGGTGAATGTCAGTCCACTAAGGCAGCGCCCAGCATTCTGCAGCATCGCTCCGTCCGTGACAGGAAGGACACAAGTGGGCTGGTGTGGGGAACTGGCTCCAGCTCTGAGTGTCCATGTTTAGGATTCGGGGAATTGGTCTGCAGTCTCAGAGCCATGGTCCACAGGCGCATCTTCAATCCAAACATAACAGGATGTGTGAGAGATTGCTGGTGCGCCAAGGAAATTCATGGAATACTGCTGAGAGGAAAACCATTATCCATTCAGTTCACAGGACAGGGTACTACTGGGACTAACTCCATCAGGAGTATCCAAATTATTTAGTAATCTTCAGTAAAGAAAAAAAAATGGTGAAACAGTTAATAAGCTTCCACTTCATGCAAATAAAAAGAAGTCTATTGAAAAAAAAAAGGAAAATCCCAAAGACAGAAAAATATATAAAATAGTCAAAGATAAAAAACTTTGGCAAGGGCCCACTGTTTTCTCTGCCTTGTACACCACCCCCCTTTTTTTTTGCAGACCTATTTGTATCTTTATCTCCCCTGCCTATAGCTTATTATTCTATTAATTCCTTCCCTCCCAAGAGTTTGTTTACTTACTATAACAGAACATATCTTTCAGAAATACTGCTCTCTCTTTCCAGCATTCCTTAACCCCATGCCTGCAGGTTCAAACAGCAAAATGTTTAATATTTGGTTTTATGACCTTGGTCATCAGATCAACCAAGACTGAGTCAGGATGACATATATTGTTTCAGATCAAATGATTTATCAAGGACTTTAGAGTTGCCTTCTTAGAAGGACTGTTACATGAAACAAAAATCTCAGTAAAATAAAACTATTTCTAACTCTTAATGAAGGATTGTCTGCTTATATAAAAGCCTAAAGTGACAACCCAACCTTTCAACCAGCCGACTGGTAGCTATGACGCATAATGACCGCCAGGGGGCAGATGCTCAATGTAGGAGCTGCAGAGCTGCGGTGACTTAGCAGCTGCAGTTCTTGGGTGATGTACCTGGAACCAGAGAGGAGGAAGCCCGATTTGGGGTGCATCACCCAAGAACTGCCCTCTCACAATCCGGGACCCTTCGGGGGATGTTGGAGAGCCGGTTTTGCTCGATGCCCAGGGGCCAGGCCGAGGGATTCCACGGGTGCAGGCCTCTAGTTTTAAATAATTAACTCAATATAAATTCCAGGTAGGCCTATAACTGTCTGGTTTGAGTGCGGTTTGAACCACATGGGCTTCATAAAGCAGGCAATGAACAGTTAGAAATGTTTACCTATTAAGAAAAGGAAAACAGAGAATTTTAAGTTTTCCTTAAAATATCAGCACAACCAAACTTAGGGTAAAACACAAATGGTTGCATCCGGGCCAGGCCTGCAGCCCCCATGTCATAGTCAGTCCGATTTCCTGGGCACCTGCTGAAATGTTCTTGTTTTCTCAGTACGGCCCCATCACAGGACCCAAATCATTGTACTCAGAGAGCTGGCAAGGCTGATACCAACTGTCTTTTAAATATAAGCCTTAGTCAGACAACATTCAAGATCATCCCTGCATAGATGTCATTGTTCACTCAGGTTGGCCATGCCCTCCTGAGTAGGAGGCAGGAGGTGGAGTGAGAGGCAGCCCCCAGAAGCTTTCCTAGAACCCTGATGGTCCTGGGAGTGTGAGGTGTGTGCCTGACCTGCAGGTGGGGAGGGGGGAGAAATGCTGGCAGAACCACTGCCAGGGAGTGGGCCCAGACCACTGCCACTGGGGCTGCCTGGGCATGTGCAGCCTGGAGGGAGACCTGTGCCAGCCTCCCTCCACCCCAGTCCTCTCCCTACCCCTTCCCCATCCACAGCACAGCTCTACTGGACCAAGGAGGGCCCCAGCCTCCAGGACCTGTCTCTCCGAGGCTGCCCCTGTCCGTGGGGTCCCCCCCGCTGAGGTTAGACGGGCACATAGAGGGGCCCCGAGTGTGATGTAGGAGGTGGTCAGTGCAGAGGAGAAAAAGGAAGACAGTGGGGTCTGAGGATGGCCTGCAGCGAGTGCCTCTGGGTGTCCTCGCTCCCTGCATCTTCCCGTTCCAGGTGAACCTGTGTGGCTTCCTCCAGCGGCCAAGCCCTGGAATGGAGGGAGGATGCGGAATGTGCCAAACCACAGGAGCAGAGGCAAGACTGTGGGGCAGGGCGAATGCCTCGGTGTCAGCGGTGGGGCTGCTGGCATCAGGGAGGAGCACACTGGGGCCATTGTCCTGTGGACAGGCTTCATGGAAGGGAAGTTTGAACGTGTGATGACTGTTGGAGCGTTCGGCACACATTCAGCCCAACCAACGGTCAGTACGTACGTGTCCACTCTGTGCAGAGCCTGTGGGGGATTCTTCGTGGGAACTGGAGACGAGCAGGACGTGGGCTCCCCCCTCAAGAGGCCTGAGGCCTCTCAGAAGAGCAGGGGACAGGTCCACAGACACTTTACACAGCGACACAGTGCCGACTGTTACTGGCACTCAATGATGCCCTGGGCTGGGCCTGCTGGTGAGAAGAGGATGCTGTTCCTGGGGACAGTCAAGTTCCGTCCAGCCAGCGTTTCACAAACACGTGTTTGGGTCATGCGTTTTAGTTGTGTCAAGATAGGACTTTTGTGACACATGTAAGTGAAGACATTCACATGTGGAGCTCAGAATCTATAGAAAAATACCATTTTCCTGAAAATAAGACAGTGTCTTATATTATTTTTTGCTCCCAAAGATGCACTAGGTCTTATTTTCAGGGGATGTCTTATTTTTTGCATGAAGAAGAATACGGTACACATTTATTATTGAACAACAAAAAAGGGAAATTTATTACCTGTATACGGTAGTAGTTGTCATCACAAACCAGCTCACTGATTGGCCGCAGCGCAGCCAGAGCTGTTCAGGTAGTGCAAGGTCTCTTTAAATCAGGAGTCAGACACCTTGCAGTAGCTTCAGGGGTCTTATATTCTGGGGAGGCCTTATGTTCGGGGGAGGCCTTATCATCGGGGAGGTCTTATGTTCAGGGGGATGCCTTATATTACAGCGAGAGGCAAAACTGGAAGTAGGTCTTATTTTCAGGGGATGTCTTACTTTCGGGGAAACAAGGTAAGTCATGGATAAAGGTCACGGAGGAGACCACCAAAGAGCAGGTGTGGGAGGAAAGCCCAGCCAGGAGGACTGGGTGGAGTGGCTGCGGGCAGCACGGGAGGAGGCAGCCAGAGATGGTGCGTTATGAGAAGGGGCGATGCTGTATTAAGAGAGATGTATTAACGGACATGAATAATTTCCAGTGTAAGTCAGGAGATGGGGTGCAGCGTGAAGGCGCCTCTGCCAGCTCACCACCACGAGAGGCGTTTTCTGAGGCCGAGGTGGCACGAGGGTGACAGTGTCCACACAGCCCGAGGATTGCCGAGCTCGGCCTTTCACGCACGTAACTGTTATCGCAGTCAGTCCTCACTGCACCTTCCGGCTGTACAGAGGCGGATCACTTGCCCAGATCCTATGGCCTGCAGGAAGGTCAGGATTCCGGCCCATTCCTCTCGCAGCTCAGGCCTTGCATGAACACTCACCATTTTAGAACACAGCCTGTGGTGTCTCTGAGTGGGGCAGGGCCTGTATAGGGTCTGTGAGGACATCTCCTGCGTAACAGAGTCCAGAAAGTGCAGATTACCCGAACCAGTCAAGCCTGACACTGCGCTTCCATAGCGCTAAGCGGATCAGCCATCAAAACTGCGTCTCCATTATCTCAGCAAGGCATGCTTCTTTCTCGGGCCTCTTGCTCCCACCATCTCCTAGATTCTCTGGTACGTACTTGGGGTTCAAGTCTTCTTTCCCAACAAGTTGTGAGACATGCCCTTCTGCCTTATTCTCTGGTCCTGTCTCCACATCTGTGTCTCCTCTGCTCTTCCTCTGCCTTATCTTATTCTTTCTAAATCTAACATGCAAATTGCAATTCCTCTCATTTTTTCCCCAGTACTCTCTGTGGTCCTCTAGTGCTCTGCAAAGCAAATTCCCGATCATCGTGGTTTTTGTTCACCAGCGGCGATTGTGGATAGAGAGGGCAAGGCGACTCTGTCTTCCTCCTTTGAGACTGTTAAATCAGCGTCACCACTACCATCTAATCTTATTTCTAATTAACTTCACATGTTTCATGCACTTCCTCCCAATTAGATAAATTGAGTGCTCTGTTCTTTTCCATCACGCCTATCATTCTCTTTCTTCCCCTCTAGGGTGGGATGGGGAGTCAGCCTGGCGTCGGAAATCCTCCCACATGAACAAAGGAGTCTCCCCGACTGTTGCCCCTTCCCTGTATGGTGTGTGCAGAGGGCACCCAGGCAGACATTTTGGGACACTGTTCATCCTCATCTTTCATCCACCTCTGCTCCCCACCCCCGCTCCCAACAAAAGCCACACACATCCTCTCATCGATCTCCTGACTTCCATTGGAAATTATTTACCTGTCCGGGGCATCTATTTCCATACAGGATGATGTGAATATGTGATTTGCCTACATATATCAATGTGCTGGTTACACTGTATTTTTTGTGGAACAGTCCTCCATGTTTGTGCATGTGGATGGCTCTTGGGCTAACACGTGGACCTATGTGGGCCTGGCTCCACATGGCCTGAAAGGAATATAAAGGTACCTGAACATTTGCCCATAAATATGACATACACATATGACAGATGGGAAGAGTGTTCTGTGAAATGACTGTCAGGGTTTTATTTTGCATAGGCAAAAAAGGGAGGTGATTTGCACAGCACTAACAATGAGTCAGTTTCCTTATGGGTCCCTGTCAGTGACCCCCTTACAAATCACATTCTATAAATATTTCTGACTGTGTTTTGACATGCCTATGGCACTATAATCTCTGAGTGAATAATAACAGTGACGAGTCATTCTATCTATGGGTAATATAGATACAAATATATATATATATATATATATATATATATATATATATATA
>JAAGEH010002469.1:0-21213 GCA_011751065.1 Lasiurus cinereus | reverse complement strand
TTTTTTTTTTCTCCCTCTCCCAATCTGATTTGGGCACTTCTTTCCTTTCTTTTTCCCTCATTTTCTTCTTCTTCCTTCTCTACTTATCCCTAATTTGTCTTTCATTGGTGGTCACCTTATTGGTGATTATTAACATTGTGAATACATTTCTGTTCAGTGCCTTGTGTGCTGTACCGGGTCATGTTGTAGTTTGTGATTTGAATCAACGTAAGAGAGAGAACTACATAACCAAACAACCAGAGAAGAAAAACCATGGACAGAAGAAGAAACAGCCTGCATATGACAGATAGGCTGGTATCATCAGAAAAGGAAGTAACCGAAATAGAAGCAGAAATAAGCCTGCCAGAGAAAGAGTTCAGAGAAATGATCATAAGGTAGATGAAAAGAATGGAAGACAAAATCGACAATCTGAGTAAGAGACAAGAGGAAATGAAGAAGAAGCATGAAGAAGTGCACAAAGAAATAAAAAATGACATTACTGCTTTGAAGAACTCAATAGAAAGCATCAAAAGCAGACTAGAAGAAGCAGAGGACCACATCAGTGAGTTAGAAGACATGGTAGGAAAAAATACCCAAGTACAGCATTTTCTAGAAAAAAAAATTAAAAAGCAAGAGGAGAGCCTAAGGGAACTTTGGGATAACACGAAAAAAAACAACATCCCCATAATTAGGGTTCCAGAAAGAGTGGAAACTGAACAAGGATTAGAGAACCTGTTTGAAGAAATAATGACAGAAAATTTCCCCAATATAGCAAAGGAAGAACCCACACAAATCCAAGAAGCTCACAGAGTCCCAAGCAAAATGAACCCCACAAAACTGACACCAAGGCACATTATAATTAAATTGGCAAACAAAAACGACAAAGCAAGAATCTTAAAAGCAGCCAGAGAGAAACAGAAGGTTACCTACAAAGGAACCCCCATAAGACTAGCTACTGATTTTTCAACAGAAACTCATCAGGCCAGAAGAGAATGGAATGAAATACACAAAGTCATGCAAAGGAAGGGATGAATCTAAGAATACTGTACCCTGCAAGGCTTTCAATCACAATTGAAGGTGAAATCAGAAGCTTCACAGACAAAAAAGGACTAAGGGAATATATTACCACCAAACCAGCAATGCAAGAAATGTTAAAGGGTCTGCTATAATAAAAAGAAATAGGAAGCAAAGAAGGAACTCTAGGCTAAAAACTAAAAATGGCGACAGATAAATACCTATCAATAATAACTTTAAATGTAAATGGGTTAAATGCTCCAATCAAGAGACATAGGGTAATCGATTGGATAAAAAAAACATGATCCACATATCTGCTGTCTACAAGAAAGCCACCTCAGGAAAAGAGATGCACACAGATTGAGGGTGAGGGGATGGAAGATGGTATTTCAGGCAAATGGAAATGAATAAAAAGCTGGGGTTGCAATATTTATATCTGACAAATTAGATCTCAAAGTGAAGGACATAACAAGAGATAAAGAAGGCCACTTCATAATACTAAAGGGAACAATCCAACAAGAAGATATAACTCTGGTAAACATATACACACCCAATATAGGAGCACCTAAATACATAAAAAAAAAAACTCCTGGAGGGTATTAAGGGAGAGATTGACAGCAATACAATCATAGTAGGAAACTTTAATACCCCACTATCACCACTGGACAAATCCTCTAAACAAAAAATCAGCAAGGTAATATCAATCCTAAATGACTCACTAGACCAGATGGAATTAATTGACATCTTCAGAACATTTCACCCCAAAGCCACTGCAGATATTTTCTTCTCCAGTGCTCATGGGTCATTTTCAAAGATAGATCATATGTTGGGTCATAAGAAAAGTCTCTTCAAATTCAAGAAGATAGAAATCATATCAAGCATTTTCTCAGACCACAGTGGCATAAAACTTGAAATCAACTATAATAAAAACAATAGAAAGAAATCAAACACATGGAGACTAAACAGCATGCTATTAAACATGACTGGGTAACCAGAGAGATCAAGGAAGAAATAAAAAACATCATGGCAACAAATGACATTGACAACACAACAATACAAAATTTATGGGACACAGTGAAAGCAGTCTTGAGAGGGAAGTTCATAGCCCTACAAGCCTACTGCAAAAAACAGGAAACAATGGTAATAAATTACCTAACCCTACAACTCAAAGAGCTAGAACAAGAGCAACAAGATAAGCCCAGTATACGAAGAAGGAAGGAAATAGTGAAGATCAGACCGGAGATAAACAACTTGGAGACCAAAGAAACAATTCAAAAGATCAACAAAACCAAGAGCTGGTTCTTTGAGAGGATAAACAGGATTGATGGACCTCTAGCCAGGCTCACCAAGAAGCAAAGAGACAAGACCCAAATAAACAAAATCAGAAATGAAAGAGGAGAAATAACAACAGACCCTGCGGAAATACAAAGGATTGTTAAAAATACTATGAACAACTCTATTCCAGCAAATTGGACAACCTGCAAGAAATGGACATTTTCCTAGAAAAATACAATCTTCCAAAACTCAACGAGGAGGAATCCAAACATCTCAATAGTCCAATAACTATGGAAGAAATTGAAGCAGTCATCAAAAAGCTTTCAGCAAATAAAAGCCTGGGACCAGATGGCTACACAGGAGAGTTTTACCAAACATTCAAGGAAGAATTAAAACCTATCCTCCTCAGTTTATTCAAAAACATTCAAGAAGAAGGAACACTTCCATACACCTTCTATGAAGCCAGCATCACCCTAATACCAAAACCAGATAAAGACAACACAATGAAAGAGAATTATAGGCCAATATCTCTCATGAACATAGATGCCAAAATCCTCAACAAAATTCTAGCAAACCGGATCCAGCAGTACATCAGAAAGATCATACACCATGACCAAGTAGAATTCATCCCAGGAATGCAGGGATGGTACAATATCCGCAAATCAATAAACGTGATATATCACATAAACAAATTGAGAGGTAAAAATCACATAGTCATATCAATTGATACAGAAAAAGCATTTGACAAAATCCAACACCCTTTCTTGATAAAAACTCTCAGCAAAGTGGGAATAGAAGGAGCATACCTCAATATCATAAAAGCCATATATGATAAACCCACAGCTAACATCATATTCAATGGGCAAAAACTAAAACCATTTCCCCTAAGAACAGGAACAAGACAGGGATGCCCACTCTTACCTCTCCTATTCGACATAGTACTGGAAGTATTAGCCATTGCAGTTAGACAAGAAGAAGAAATAAAAGGCATCCAAATTGGAAAAGAAGAAGTAAAGCTGTCCTTATTTGCAGATGACATGATACTGTACATACAAAACCCAAAGGACTCCATTCCAAAACTAATTGACTTAATTAATGAATTCGGCAATGTAGCAGGATACAAAATTAATGCTAAGAAGTCTGTGGCATTACTATACACTAATAGTGAAATTACAGAAAGAGAAACTAAAAAAGCAATCTCATTTACCATCGCACCAAAAAAAAATTAAGATACCTAGGAATAAACCTAACTAAAGAGGTAAAAGACCTATATGCAGAAAACTATAGGACGCTGAAAAAAGAGACAGAAGAAGATGTTAACAGATGGAGTAGCATACCATGCTCATGGATTGGGAGAATCAACATCGTTAAAATGTCCATACTACCCAAAGCAATCTATAGATTCAATGCACTACCCATTAAAATACCAATGACATATTTCACAGACCTAGAAAAAGTCTTCATAGATTCCTCTGGAACTAAAAAAGACCACGAATAGCTACAGCAATTCTGAGAAAGAAGAATAAAGTAGGTGGGATCTCAATACCAGATTTCAAGCTATATTACAAAGCAACTGTTCTCAAAAAAGCCTGGTACTGGCACAGAACAGGCATATAGACCAATGGAATAGAATAGAGAACCCAGATATCCACCCAAACCATTATGCTCAACTAATATTTGACAAAGGAGACATGAACATTCAATGGAGCCAAGATAGCCTCTTCAATAAGTGGTGTTGGGAATATTGGACAGATACATGCAAAAAAATGAAAACGGACCACCAAATTACACCAAATACAAAAATAAACTGAAAATGGATACAGGACTTAAACATTAGAAGGGGAACCATAAAAGTACTAGAGGAATCCATGGGCAGCACAATCTCAGATATATGCCGAAAGAACTTCTTCACTGATACTGCTCCAAAGGCAATTGAAGCTAAAGAAAAAATAAACAAATGGGACTACATCAAAATAAAAAGCTTTTGCACAGCAAAAGAAACCATCAACAAAACAACAAGAAAGCCCACTGTATGGGAGAACATATTTGCAAATGTTATCACTGATAAAGGTTTAATCTCCAAAATCTACAGCCAACTTATACAACTTAATAAAAGGAAGATAAACGACCCAATAAAAAAATGGGCAATGGACCTAAATAGAACCTTTTTGAAAGATAACAGAAGGAAGGCCAAGAGACACATGAAAACATGTCCAAAGTCACTAATTATCCGAGAGATGCAAATCAAAACGACAATGCAATACCATCTTACACCAGTCAGAATGGCAATCATCAACAAATCAACAAAGGACAAGTGTTGGTGTGGATGCGGAGAAAAAGGAACCCTTGTGCACTGTTGTTGGGAATGCAGACTGGTGCAGCCACTGTGGAGAACAGTAATGAGTTTCCTCAAAAAACTAAAAATGGAGTTCCCATTTGACCCTGTAATCCCACTCTTAGGAATTTATCCTAAGAAATCACAAACACCTATCAGAAAGGATTTATACACCTCTATGTTCATAGCAGCACAATTTACAATAGCTACAATTTGGAAATAGCCTAGGTGCCCATCAGCAGATGAATGGATCAGAAAACTGTGGTACATCTGCACAATGGAATTCTATGCTGCCATTAAAAAGAAGGAATTTTTACCATTTGCAGCAACCTGGTTGGAACTGGAGAACCTTATGCTTAGTGAAATAAGCCAATCAATGAAGGAGAAGCATCACATGATCTCACTCATTTGTGGATAATAAAGAACATTATAAACTGATGAACAAAAGGATAGATACAGAGGCAGTAAAGCATCAGACTGTTAAATTACAGCAGGAAGATTAAAGTTAGGTGAGGTACATAAGAGATCAATCAAAGGACTTGTATGCATGCATATAAGCATAACCAATGAACAGACACTGGGGGGTTGGGGTATGCCTGGGCGGGAGGGGGGGCAATGGGGAGATATGTATAAAAAATTAAAAATAAATAAATAAAATAAAATAAGAAAATATGAGAAAATTTAACAGCATTAGTTTTTATAACTGGGAAAAAATTAACATGTTTCACACCATTTGCAATTGCGATATACTATATATGCATTCTTAGTGCTTTCTCTACTCAAAATTTTCACCCACATTGTAATCTGTAGACGAGGACAATTTTTAATAACTTTTAAATAATTATTTTTAAATTTCTCTATAAATGACTATACAAATGTATGTTTAATTACACACAATTTTATAATTATTTCTAGGAATTTAATTTTATAATTTCCTGATTTGCTTTCTGTAGCATTATAATTTTTCCAACAAGTTAAAACTTTTACTGATAGAGAATGTTTATCCTTGAGTGTTTCATCTTCAAAAAATACATATACTATATTCACAAACCATTTTACTCACCCCAAAAATTTCAAGTATGCAGAACATACACACTCCAGTTGAAATGTTTTTGTGCTTCGCAATTAAATTAAAAAGTAATAATGAAGGCTTCAGAGGAATTTAAGCAGTAGTAAATGCTAAAATGAAAGTTACATCAATTTAGAAAGTGTGAAAAAAAATACTTTAACGAGCTTGAGTGGTCAAAATGGATGACTGGAAATACTTTTTATGTTCTGAGCAGAAGGGCTGTCTTTATTAAAGAGCATTCTATATGAGTGTGTGTGTGATTCTAAGCAACATCCAGATTATAATCTTTGATCATCTAGAGTAAATTGAGTTGAAAATATGTTTTGAATTTAGAGGATAACTTGGATTTCAAAAAATTTATATATGTCCTTTACTCTTTTGCCACCAATAAGTCACCTAAGTGCCAATACAGGCGTTGTTTTCACCATTTTAGATAAAGATTAGTATAGTGAAGCTACTATCTAAACAGAATTGCATTAAATTTACATTTGAAGATTGACTATGAATAGAGGTAGTCTGTATGACTAAGAACCTCTACTACTCTAAAGAGATGCATTTCTATGTGTTGATTTCTATATTGAATGATTCAAAAACCAAAGTATTTTAGAGTAGTGAAATCATTATTAAAGCATAGGAACTACTCCTGCTTGCATCAGAATCACACAGGATGCTTATTAAACATTGAGTTTTAGAAATCTTACTCAGATCTAATGAATCAGGATAGCAGAATATAGGGGCTTAAGATGGAAACATAACTGAGAACTACATTTCAGGGAAATTCCTAGATGGTTCCTTTGCTTCACATGCTCCATCTAGTAGAAGAACCCAGATCTCCTCCCTAGCTCCATCCACGCCCCTGGAATTTGTGCCAATATAAAAACAACACTGATAAAATAATTCTAAAATTGAAATAGGCATAAATTTTCAGTGCTCCATTAAAAAGAGAACATAACTGGGGAACTTAGTGACTTAGCAGATCCCTACTAATAAGAATCTAGAAAGTACTTACATAGTTAGAATTATTGGGGTAATTACAAGAAAGATTTAGTAATAGTAGTTGTTTGTGTTCAGAAAAGAATCTATCTTGGAAAACAGTGCATAATTATTAAATCAAAAACATATAAACTTCTCCCAGAAGCAATACTTTAATTGATGTGGCAACATGTTGCCTTGCCTTTTTACTGATTATTTCTAAGGGAAGTTGATTGTATTGTTTTATTGTTTTGGGGTTAGAGGTAAGTGCTTAATAAAACATCTTCCAGCTCTTTGGTTTGGAGGTGGGACCATCTGTCCAAATTAATATGAGATTCATAGGCCCAGGACCTGAAATAAATTAGACTGAGATGAAGGAGAAAGTTTAATGGTAATTGAAAGTAAATCCTGTAGCACTTATGCTAGGCTTTTTCATATAATACCTATTCTCAGCTGCATCATTATGATGATTTTGTCAAGAGTAAATTTGAGTTCTTTCCTGGAGAAGGGAAAGGCAAGTTGAGACAGTGCTGTGTATTTTTACACTATCAACAGGAGACTGAACATTCAATCAGTTTTTAAAAGAATCACTAATATACATAAAAAGTCATTACAATTAAATCTATTTAATTATGAATGCAAATAAAATATTCAAATGAGTAACTAAATTTATATTAACTTGTTTTGATTTGATGTCAGCTCGGGAAAAACATTCACCTTAATCTTTAAAATAAAGCATGGGTTTTCATAATTGTATCTGTATGTTTGAGAGAGATTACATGTCTCCAGCCGTCAGAACCCCAGAATACAATTTATTTTTTTCAACCAATACTACTTTATTGCTGCAAAAACTATTACAAGTGAATTTCTCCTTACCTCATGGCAATATTCCAGTAAATGTCTCCAGAAGGAATAAAAAATATTAACACTAAAATCCAATATGCCCTGAAAGTATATATTAGCTAGAAAAGTTGGTAATTCTATACAATAGATTCAGGATTCACTAAAGCCTGGTCCATTGAACCACTGTATTCAATCTTATTCTCAGACCTTTATTATTGCTTATGATGTAAAAAAAATATAATTTTAACTAAGCTAAGAAGAGTACAGTAAATTAACATATAAGTATAAAAGAAAATAAACATAAAGTTCCATGTCTAAATATTAAGCAACAAATAAATAAATATATTTAAATTAAGAATGATCCATACATATACCCACAAAATATTATTTTAGCAAGTTCCTCTCTGAACACATTGTGGGCCTGCATAGTACAGTTTAAGGTAGAATTTGCTCAGAATAAATATCTGAATAATTGAATCAAGCTATTAGATATTATTCCTAAACATTAAATATCTTCTACCAGATATACTAAGATTAAGATGAAAAGAAAGCCATTTGCTCAATGGATAAATATGGAAAAAGGACTAAAACTTGTTATATCATTCAATTGTACAATTAAGATAAATACAGCATAAATATCCTTCCAAGTGCCTAGCATTAAGTAAAATAACATTCACTTTTGAAATGCTATTTCTGTTCTTTATTTTTATGTTTCTTTTTCCAATTTTAAATCAGAACTGAGGATATCTTTCCTTTGATTTTTATTTATTTTTAATTAAATCTTTATTATTCAGATTATTACATTTGTCTCTCTTTTTCCCCCTCCATAGCTCCCCTCCCCTCTGCTCCAACCCCTCCCTCTACCCTTACCTTTCCCAATTGATGAGTCCATAGGTGTATAATTTTTGTCCAGTCACTCCCTGTACCCCCCTCCCTCCTTTCCTCCTGAGAATGATCAGTCCACTCCCTTTCTGTGCTCCTGATTCTAGTGTATTCACTAGCTTATTCTGTTGATCAAATTTTTAATTTACTTAATTTTTAGATTCACTTAATGATAATCTTTTACCTTTTTCTTCTCCCTCTTCTAAAAGAGTGCCTTTCAGCATTTCATATAATACTGGTTTGGAGTTAATGAACTCCTTTAGCTTTTTCTTATCTGTGAAGCTCTTTATCTGCCCTTCAATTCTGAATGATAGCTTTGCTGGATAGACTATTCTTGCTTGTAGGTTCTTGCTATTCATCACGTTGAATATTTTTTGCCACTCCCATCTGGCCTGCATAATTTCTGTTGAAAAATCAGCTGACAGTCGTATGGGTGCTCCCTTGTAGGTAATTAATTGTTTTTCTCTTGCTGCTTTTAATATTCTCTCTGTCTTTTGCTCTTGGTATTTTAATGATGATGTGTCTTGGCGTAGTCCTCTTTGGATTCCTTTTCTTTGGGGTTCTGTGTGCTTCTTGGACTTGTAAGTCTATTTCTTTTACCAGATGTGGGAAGTTTTCAGTCATTATTTCTTTAAATAGGTTTTCAGTATCTTGCTCTCTCTCTTCTGGCACCCCCACAATTCTGATATTGGTATGCTTGAAGCTGTCCCAGAGGCTCCTTACATTATCTTCACATTTTTGGATTCTTTTCTCTTCTTGCTTTTTCAGTTGAGTGTTTTCTCATTCTTTATATTTCACATTTTTGACTTGATTCTTGCCTTCCGTTGTCTGCTGTTAGGTCTCTGTATAATATTTTTTGTTTCAGTCAGTGTATGTTTAATTTCTTTTTGGTCCATTATCATCTCTAGTTGGCTCTTTTGCATCTCTAGTTGGTCCTTTTGCATCTCCTCTTGGGACTTGCTAAATTTATCCACCTTTTCTAGCATATTCTTGAAAAACCTTATAAGCGTGGTTTTGAACTCTATATCCAGTCATTTTTTTCCCTCCATTTCTTTTGTTTGTGATCCTTTCCCTTGTCTCGGCATTTTCACTATGCTGGGAGAACTTCTGTGTTGGATTCAGCCTTATGATACCAGACTTGAAAAACCGCAAAAGCCTCTCTGTTGAGCTTGGAATGGGTGGAGTCTCAGGGCTTAAGGGACTGCCTTGCCTTCCAGTCGGCCCTGCCCTCCAGAGACCCTGAGTCTCACGTGACTGGGTAGTTGCTGGAGAAGTCCCTGTGCGCGCATGCTCGCTCTCTCACAGTGCCTCTAGACTGCTGCCTTTCCAGCTCCCCTGTGCTACGGGACCACAGGAGTCTGGGTTCCCAGGGTTTCGCCGAAACTGGGGTTTAGTGGAGTTAGAAGTGGCACAGTTGGGAGGGTCTGTCTCCCGCCCACTTGTGAAAGCCACTGGCACAATCAGCAGTCTGTCCTCTGTGGCGCAGTGCTGTGCGCACCAACAGACTTCTGATCTTTTGTGACTCCCCTAAATTTCCGTGCACTTCTCCCCTTGACAGTCCAAACTCCCCCGAATGAGTTTCGGCTGGATCAGAGGTTTAGTGTCATAGGATAAGGAGTTCAATGCCTTTGAGAGTCTCTGTCTCCCTCCCGCCAGAGAAAGCCAGCCAGGTTTGCTGTCACTCACTCTCTCCACATGCGAGTCTCAGTACCTCAGATTTTTGCAGCTCCTCTGGGTCTCCGTGAGCCCCGCTCTTTCCCTCTAGTTGTAGAATTTCCATTCCGCCAGCTTTCCTGTGGTTCTGGCTGGTATCTGTTCTGTCTTTTGGTTGTAGTTTTGAAATTGTTGTGCAAGGCAGCAGTGTAGGTGTTTACCTATGCCACCATCTTGACTTCTCCTCTGTGTCTCCATTGATTTTTAGAGAGAATGGAAGGAAAAGGGAAATGCAGAGAGAAATACGCATGTGAGAGAGACAGTTTGATTGGTTGCCTCCTTCATATTCAGGCTGGGGCTGGGAATTCATCCCACAACCCATGTACTTTTTCTTGACCAGATTTGAACCCAGGACCCTTAAGTCCATGGACCGATGCTCTATACACTGAGCCAAACCAGCTATGACTCTGTTCTTTATTTTTTTAAACATAAGTTATTTTATTTTTTATTAAATTTATTGGGGTGACATTGGTTAATAGAGTCATATAGATTTCAAGTGCACTTCTATAATTATGATCTATAGATTTCATTGTGTGCTCACCACCCAAAATATAATCTTCTTCTGTCACCAAATATTTGGCCATTTTTACTCTTGCACCCCCACCTCTTTTATTCTGGTAACCATTATTCTATTGTCTGTATCTTGAGCTTCAATTTTATATGCCACATATGAGTGAAATAATATGATTCTTAGCTCTTTCTGACTGACTTACTTTGGTTAGCATAATATTCTCAAGGTTTATACATGTTGTTGCAAGTGGCAGTACTTCATTTTTTCTTATGGCTAAGTAGTATTTCATTGTATATATGCACCCCCTCTTTATCCAATCTTCTATCAAAGGAAACTTGGTTGTCTTCATGCCTTGGCCATCATTAACAATGCTACAGTGAGCACAGATTTGCATATATCTTTGCAAATAAGTGTTTTTGAGTTTTTTGGCTGGATATCCAGGAGAATCATTTCTGGGTCATATGGTACCTCTATTCTTAATCTTTAGAGGAACCACCAGGCTGTTTTTCAAAATGGCTGTACCAGTCCACATTTCCTCTAGCAGTGAATGAGGGTTCCCTTTTGTCTACAACTTCTCCAACATTTGTTAATACGTGTCTTGTTGAGAATAGCCACTTAACAGGTGTGAGGTGGTGGTATCTTGTATTTTAGATTTGCATTTCTCTAATAACTAGTGAGGTTGAACATCTTTGCATACATCTGTTGGCTGTTGTATGTTTCTTGAGAGAAGTGTCTGTTAGGTCCTGTGCCCATTTTTAATTGGATTATTTGTTTGTTGTTGAATTTTGTGAATTTTCATTTATTTTGGACATTAAGCTATTGTCAGACCTGTTGCAAATATCATCTCCCATTCAATTGGTTGCCTTTTTGTTTTGTTGTGGGAGGTTTCTTTTGCTGTGCAGATACTTTTTAGTTTGAAATAGTCCCATTCATTCATTTTTGCTTTTCCTTTCCTTTGGAGTTAACTTCATAAAATGTTCTCTACACCCAAAGTCTATGAGTTTAGTACCTATGTTCTTTTTCTAGGAAATTTACTGTTTAAGATCTTATACTTAGGTCATTGATCCATTTTCAATTAATTTTTCTACATGGGGACAAGTTGTAATCTAGTTTCATTCTTCTGCATGTGGCTTTTCAATTTTCCCAGCACCATTTATTTAAGAAGCTTTTATTTCTCCACTGTGTGTTTTTGGATCCTTTGTCAAAATTTATTTGCCCTTATACATGTGCTTTTATTTTTGGCCTCTCAATTCTGTTATATTTAGATTCCTAGCTAATCAGAATGGTGCTTAGATTTGCAGCAAATTTGCCTCCTGGGATCTTGTTAGAAATGTGGAATCTCAGGCTCCAACCTCGACTTGCTGAATAATTATATTCATTTTAATAAAATTCCAGATGATTCAAATGAACAGTAATGTCTTAAAATCACTGATTTAGGCTATAATAAACTGCCACTGTTTAAAGTAAGATTTCTTTTTGCTGGGGCCCTAGACAAATGAGTATAGTATTATGCCACAACATGCAATGATTTTAGAGCTGAAGGGCAATCTTTGAAACCATCTGACCTAATTCTTCTTTTGTATTGATTAGGAATCTAAGAGCTCAAAAGATGAAATTACAAATTCAAGGTCATGCAGCTACTTTTAAACACATAGCTAAAATGCAAACTCAGATAGTATTCATTCCAATTCAAATGTGGAAGAAAAGCAAGACTCATGAAAGTAGTAAGTGAAATTTGAATAATTTTATAGAGATTTTATATCAGAAACAAAAATAGTACAACTCTCTCTCACGTTTGCTTCACAAAAATACACACATTTGTTTGTTTTCTCAGATTATACACAATTGGAGCAAGCTGTCATGTGTATCTAAAAGCAGACTTTAAATGTTTCTTCCCCTGAGAACCTCTATTTTGCTAGTTCTGTTCATCTGAATTTCTTATCTCTTACTCTGCCAGTCATTTTAAAGTCAGTGTGTTGTTCTGATGAGCTAAGTACTATCCACACTGTTGTAGACAGAATATGTAGCTTAGGATTAAAAGAAAAAGGTTCTTTTGAAGGCAGAGGGAGAGAGTGGGGACTTGGATGGTGTTTTTTTAATGGTTGGCAACTAGTAGTTAACATTGCTGAGTCAGAAGCATACTGGACAAACCTAGAACTCTCAGGGCAGTTACATCTGTGCTTTAGTATAAAGGAGCGAATCTTCAACACTAACAAGTCACAAAGTTAGTGTGTTCCTGAGGCAGTTCATGAGTATTCCTTGTATGTTGTTTTTATTGCTAATCTTTGCAGTATGTTGCTCAAGTTCTATATGTAACAGAAATGTGATAAGAAAGAGTTGTAGAAGAATAACTACTGAGGAATTAAAGGGAGTGTTTTCAAAATGTACTTAAAATATTTTACCAGTATAGAAATAAATACAATTCTTAACACATATTATGCTAGAATTTTAAATACTTTTCAGTGTTCAAGTTACACTTTAAAAATAAGGTATATATTGTCAAAGATGGTTAAGTAACTCTCACACACACACGCACATGCACACACAGGCACATGCACACACACACAAAGGAATGATAAATTCAGGCTAATGAATACCTCAACAACAGGGAAGGACAAGGAAGTGAGAAATTTAGTTGGATCTGCACTTTTTAAAAATTTTATTAAAACTGACAAAGAAGAAAGTGAAATATATTCTGGGCAGAAAGTAAGTACAGGCAAAGACCCTGTGGAAGAGGAAGCAGGACATATTTTGGGAATCAAATGAGGTCCAGTAAAGAGGGAGGTGAGGAAGTAAGGGAAAGGCTAGAATTGGAGACACTGGAGGCAGACAAAGTGTGAAATCATGCACAGGAACAGCTACTGATAAGCAAAGTTACACGGAGTAAAGAAAATTTAAGCACTGACACATTTGTCCATTGCTACTAAATGAAAGCTTTTAAATATTACTGTATTTTGTTAAGTGAGAGATAGCCTTACTATTACTTTAGACCTATCTATGGCTAAGAATTACATTAATATCAGTGTCATTACTTAACTCAAACAAAGGTTTTTTGAACAAAGATTAATGCTGTGTATAGTTACTAGATAATTTTCTAGACTTAATCTTGCCTTGAACAAGATTGTGTATGTCAGTGGTTCTAAACCTTCCTAATGCTTCGACCCTTTAAGACAGCTCCTCATGTGGTGGTGACCCCCAACCATAAAATTATTTCTGTTGCTACTTCATAACTGTAATTTTGCTACTGCTATGAACTGTAATGTAAATATCTGATATGCAGGATGTATTTTCGTTGTTACAAATTGAACATAATTAAAGCATAATGATTAATCACAAAAACAATATATAATTATATATTGTGAAATATTTATTTCTAATTACAAATAAATGAAATTTTTTGTCTTGAATCATGGTGTAGCATGGGTAACAGTCTTCATATAACAACAGTAAACTACATTGCTGAACTTTGCTACACCGAGGAGGGGTCTGTTGGTTCCTAAGACCATGGGAAATATGTTTTTTCTGATGGTCTTAGGCGGCCCCTGTGAAAGGGTCGTTTGACCCCAAAGGGGTCGTGACCCACAGGTTGAGAACCACTGGTGTAGGTACTCTGGTAGGTAGACTATCTCTCCTAAATGTGCTTATTTCTTCATTTAAAAAACCTGTGACTACATTACCTTGCTGGGCAAAAAAGAATTTACAGACGGGATTGTGTTAAGGATTTGGGGTATTTTGAGATTATCTTGAATTATCTAAATGGTGCAATGTACTCACAAAGATCTTTATATGAAAAAGGCATAAGGGTCAAAGTCAGGGAAGATATAGCCACTGCAGGAGAGGTTAGAGCAGTGGTTCCCAATGTGGGGCATGTGGGGAACAATTTGATTTTTAAGATAGGCAATTTGCAAATGAGTTATTAAGGGTGAATTTTTCAGAAAAAGAAATGGGGGTGGCATAGATAAAGGAGTTCTGAGCCTTGTCCCAGAAAAGATAAAAAGAACAGCTGAGGGTCACACGAGGAGTGTTTGTTGGCAAGTTAAGGAACAGCTATACTTCAGGAGAAGGTGGGGGACTGCTAGGCAGGGCTCCTTAACCTGGCAGCCCCAACTGCTGCTGGGTTCCCTCCAGGAGCCACCATCTCAGATACGGAGACTGCACCATTTTGAAGGGAAAAGTGGATGTTATTGGAAGCCTGAAAATCTACATCTGTGGCACTCATCCAACAGCTGTGAACACCAGAACACCGGTCCCCAATTGGCACAAACATGTGGATTCAGAGGAGTTCTACACTCCACCATGGAAAGGTTGGAATTATCCTGCATAAAGTGAGGTCTCTGGTCCCAGCAGGACAGAGAAACACACACATTGTGGGAGCTGGAGGACTGGAGAAAGTCTGCACCTAGAGAAATCCGTGGCTGTTGGGATTGGCGTGATCCATGATTGTGAAAGGGGGTCCTCAGAGCTTCTAACAGAGGGGATCTCTAAAAAACAACCCATTTTGATCCAATGCAGAAGGTCAGCCTGGAAGTTTTAAAAGTGTGCTGGCTGCTTGGACATGAAGGAGAAAAGGGGCCTGGGTAGATTTAAGACACAGCTCTGAAGTTCGTGCACTTGCACTTTTCCCTCTTCTGATCCTTGCTTCAGATTGCTAAGCCCAATAGAATCACCCAGTTGGGGACATCCTAGGAGAATGCAGGGAAAAGTTGTTTTTCTGGAACCTGGGTATCAGAGTGGGGAGTGACTATCAGAGAACCAGCTCTGGGGCAGGCCACAAACTAGTATTGAGTGCCACAGGGGAAGCAAAATCTAACCACTGACTAGGGAGGACCTATAGACCCAGAGATTAATCCAGAAACACTGCCACCCAGGGGCTGAATCATAAATTGACACTTGTGTTTTTCTCTCTTCTTCTTTCTCTCCTATCCCCTAAATTGCCTCTCTCTGGTGGTTACCTGTATTTGGTGTTATTCATATTGTGAATACATTTCAGTTCAGTACCTTGTGCATTGTAATTGGTTGTGTTGTATTTTGTGTCTTTAAATCAATGCAGAAGAGAGAACTACATATCCAGACAATTGGAGAAGAAAGACCATGGGGACACAAAGAAACAGCCCACATATGAAAGAAAAGCAGGCATCACCAGAAAAGAAAGTAAATGAAATGGAGGCAAGTAACCTGTCAGAGAAAGAATGCAGAGAAAGGGTCATAAAGTGGATGAAAAGAATAGAAGAAGTATTCAACAATATGAGTAAGAACAAGAGCAAATGAAGAAGAACCAAGAAGAAATGAAAAATGACATTGCTGCTTTAAATAACTCAATAAAAAGCATAAAGAGTAGACTAGAAGAAGCAGAGGACCACATCAGTGAGCTAGAAGGAAATGTAGGAAAAAATATCCAAGTAGAGCAGCTTCTAGAAAAAAAAAAAATGAAAAAACAGAGGAGAGCCTAAGGGAACTTTGGGACATCAAGAAACAAAACAACATCTGCATAAAGGGCTTCCAGAAGGAGAGGAAACTAAGCAAGGAATAGAAAAACTGTTTGAGGAATAATGACAGAAAATTTCCCTGATAAAGGGAAGAAAAAACCCACACAAATCCAAGCAGCTCACAGTCTCAAGCAAAATGAATCCCAAAAGACCAACACCAAGGCACATTATAATTAAATTGGCAAACACCAACAACAAAGTAAGAATCTTAAAAGTGGCCAGAGAGAGACAAAAAGTTACCCACAAAGGAAACCCCATCAGACTAGCAACTGATTTCTCAACAGAAACTCATCAGACCAGAAGGGAAGGAAATGAAATATACAAAGTCATGCAAAGGAAGGGTCTGAATCCAAGAATATTGTGCCCAGCAAGGATATCAATCAAAATTGAAAGTGAAATAAGGGACTTCATAGACAAAAAAAGGACTAATGCTAAAGGGGCTCTTGTAAAAAAAAAAAAGAAAGAAAGAAAGAAAAAAATAAATAGGAAGCAAAGAAGGAACACAGGGGTAAAGAATAAAAATGGTGACAAATAAGTACCTATCAATAATAACTTTAAATATAAATGAATTAAATCCCCCAATCAAAAGACATAGTGTTGCAGATTGGATAAGAAAAGATGACCAATATATCTACTGTCTATAAGAAACATACCTCAGGGAAAAAGACACACACAGAATGAGGGTGATGGGATGGAGAAAGGTTTTTCTGGCAAATGGAAGCAAAAGAAAAAAGCTAGGGTAGCAATACTTATAACTGACAAATTAGATCTCAAAATGAAGGACATAACAAGAGATAAGGAAGGCTACCTCATAATACTAAAGGGAGCAATCGAACAAGAAGAAATAACTCTGGTAAACATATACACACCCAATACAGGAACAACCAAATACATAAAAAAACTCCTGGAGGATATCAAGGGAGAGATTTATAGCAATATAATCATACTAGGAGACTTTAATATCCCACTATCACCATTGGACAAAACTTCTAAACAAAACATCAATTCAAAATGACTCACTAGACCAGATGGAATTAATTGATATCTTCAGATCATTTCACCACAAAGCCACAGAATATACATTCTTCTCAAGTACACATGGGTCATTTTCAAAGATAGACCATATATTTGGTCATAGGCAAAGTCTCTTCAAATTCAAGAAGATAGAAATCATATCAAGCATCTTTCAGATAACAATGTCATAATTCTGGAAATCAACTACAATAAGAATAATTAAAAAAAAAACAAACATCTGGAGACTAAACAGCATGCTATTAAATAATGACTGGGTTACCAGAGATATCAAGGAAGATAATGGCAACAAATGACAATGAAAATACAACCAAAATCTATAGGACACAGTGAAAGCAGTCTTGAGAGGGAAGTTTGTAGCTCTACAAGCCTACTGCAAAAAACAAAAAACAAAAAATAAATTAACTACCCCTACAAGTGAAAGAGTTAGAAAGAGAGCAACAGGAAAAGCCCAGTGTAAATAGAAGGAAGGAAATAGTAAAGATCAGAGTGGAGATAAACGACATAGAGACCAAAGAAACAATATAAAAGATCAACAAAACTAAGAGTTGTTTCTTTGAAAGGATAAACAAGATTGATGAATCTCTATCCAGGCTCATCAAGAAGCAAAGAGAGAGGATCCAACTAAAATCAGAAATGAAAGAGGTGAAATAACAACAGACCCCACAGAAATGCAAAAGATTGTTAAAATATACTGTGAACAACTCTATTCCAACAAACTAGATAACCTGGAGGAAATGGACATATTTCCAGAAAAATATAACCTTCCAAAACTCAATCAGGAAGAATCTAAACATCTTAATAGGCCAATAACTATGGAAGAAATTGAAGCAGTCATCAAAAAGCTTCCAGCAAACAAAAGCCCAGGGCCAGAAGCTTCACAAGGGAGTTTTACCAAACATTCATGGAAGAATTAAACCTATTTTTCTCAGACTATTCCAAAAATTCAAGAGGAAGGAACACTTCTAAGCTCCTTCTATGAAGCCAGCATCACCCCAATACCAAAACCAGATAAACACAACACAGTGAAAGAGAATTACAGACCAATATCCCTCATGAGTATAGATGACAAAACCTTCAACAAAATTCTAGCTAATCAGATACAGCAGTACATCATAAATATCATACACCCTGACCAAGTAGGTTTTTATTGCAGGAATGCAAGGATGGTATAATATCCAAAAATCAATAAACGTGATATATCACATAAACAAATTGAGAGATAAAAATCACATAGTCATATCAATTGATGTAGAAAAGCAGTTGACAAAAATCTAACAATCTAACATTTCTTGATAAAAACTTTCAACAAGATGGAAGTAAAAGGATCATACCTCAACATAATAAAATCTATATATGATAAACCCACAGCTAACATCATACTCAATGGGCAAAAACTAAAACCATTTCCCCTAAGAACAAGAACAAACAAGGATGCCCACTCTCACCACTCCTGTTTGATATAGTAATGGAAGTATTAGCCATTGCAATTAAACAAGAAGAAGAAATAAAAGGCATTCAAATTGGAAAAGAAGAAGTAAAGCTGTCCTTATTGGCAGATGACATGATATTGTACATAAAAAATCCAAAAGACTCCATAAAAAAACTAATAGACTTAATAAATGAATTCAGCAATGTAGCAGGATATAAAATCAATGCCAAGAAATCTATGGCATTTCTATACACTAAGAGTGAACTTACAAAAAGAGACTAAAAAGCAATCCCATTTACCATTGCACCAAAAAAATTAAGATACCAAGGAATAAATTTAAGTAAGAAGGTAAAAGACCTATGTATACAAAACTATAGGACACTGAAAAAAGAAGTGTATGAAGACATGAACAGAGGGAAGGACATACCATGTTCTTGGATCAGGATAATACACATCAAAATATACATACTACTCAAAGCAACCAATAGATTCAATGCACTTCCCATTAAAATACCAAAGGCATATTTCACAGATCTAGAAATAACTCTCCAAAGATACATCTGGGATAAAAAGACTCTGAATAGCCATTGCAATCCTAAGAAAGAAGAATAAAGTAGGTTAGATCTCAATACCAGATTTCAAGCTGTATTACAAAGCTACTGTTCTCAAAATAGTCTGGTACTGGCACAAGAAACACATATAGACCAATGGAATAGAATAGAGAATCCAGATATCCACCCAAACCACTATGCTCAATTAATATTTGACAAAGGCGCTATGAACATATAATGGAGTCAGCATAGTCTCTTCAATAACTGGCGTTGGGAAAATTGGACAGATATATGCAAAAACATGAAACTAGACCACCAACTTACACTATACACAAAAATAAATTCAAAATGGATACAGGACCTAACCTAAGATGGGAAACAATAAAAATACTAGAGAAGTCCACAGACAGCAAAATGTCAGACATATGCTGAAGGAACTTCTTCACTGATACTGCTCCTAGGGTGATGGAAACTAAAGAGAAAATAAACAATAGGACTACATCAAACTAAAAAGCTTTTTCTCAGCAAAAGAAACCATCAACAAAACAACAAGAAATTCCACCATATAGCAGAACATATTTGCAAATGTTATCACTGATAAAGGTTTAATCTTCAACATCTACAGGAAACTTATACAACTTAATAAAAGGAAGATATATGATCCAGTAAAAAAGTGGGCAAAGGACCTAAATAGAATCTTTTCTAAAGAAGATAGAAGGAAGGCCAAGAGACACATGAACACATGCTCAAAGTCACTAATTATCTGAGAGATGCTGTGGGAACCTCTTTCCACGTCCCGCGTGGTTCAGGGTTCCCGGGTCAGGGTTCGGGTTCTGAAGGAGGCCGCACGCAAACGAAATGAGAGACTAGAAAACATTAATTTGGCGATATTGGGGGGCCAGGCGGGAGCCTTCCTCTAGTGGAAAGGACTGAAACTTGCTCTGGCCTTTTTCTCCCTTTTATTAAGGCTTTGGGACACACCCCTAGCCTTTAGGCAGGAAATAACAAAAACAGAAATTAACATGAAACGAACAGATAGAGGTTGCTTCAACCAACAAATGTTTCAACTAAACAGTGAGTAATTAGCTCTGACCTTCCAGAGCAGTTAAGGTTGACCAGCCTTCTGGCTTCCTGTTTACATCCATTTAGTGAGAACAATATTTGGTTTCCAACATCTCCCCCATTTTCTTTTCCTCTAAAAAAATCTTAAACCTACAGACTAGAAATAAATCTTAAGAACAAAAAATAAGACAAGCAACAATGGCTATGCTAAGAGGTAAATGAATAAGTCTATAGTATCTTTCTTTCTGGACCAACAGTCCTTTGAGTCCCAGTTTCAATGTCCAACAGTTTTTTGAGTGTACATGTCAGCAATGATATTTCAGTTCTGGATGGTGGACAAATGGTGGCAATGCAGGTCCGACTCTCTCTGGTTTGGTCCTGGGCAACCTGCATCGATGCACAGCTGCTGACTGTTAGGATGGCAAGGTGTCGTCAGCATCTTCCATCTCTGGACTGCTTCTCCTCTTGTCTTCATAGCTGGAGCATTCTCTGTTGTAGGAATTCACATGGTCTTGGAGCTGTTTTTCTGAAAATATATAAACATTCTCGACCAAAAGTTAGTAAAGGAATTTTTCTATAAATTTGACTATGGATCCTTTTTATTTTTGCCCAAATGATTTTCCTTTGGCTTATTTTAATACTATGTATGTTTTTCATGGGTGTCTTGCTGTTAAGTAAAAAATTTTTTCTAGATGTAATTTGCTTACAGGATGCTTTTTCCTTACATAATATTACTGTACTATCCCCCTTTTTATGTAATTATGATGCTTTTGGAAAATTTTTATAATGCAAATATGACTGCTTTATGTTTATTGCATGTTGAGTAATTTTACCATGCAATGAACTACCAATAGAAATTTAAGTTAATACTTTAGGAACAACTGTTTTCCAGTACAATTAAATTTTCTTGAATATTTACCTATTTCAATTAACCAATTAAATTAATTTGAAAATTTAACTACTATTTTATTGTTAAATTTAATATTCTAACAACAATCTTAGTTTTATCCTGTAAATATTAGTGGAAAGGATTATTTGCATTCTTGAGTAGGCCCTG
>JAAGEH010002468.1:0-61715 GCA_011751065.1 Lasiurus cinereus | reverse complement strand
GAACAGTTATCTATTAAATTAATTAAGAATTTTAAAAAGTATTTTCTATTTCAACTTCATTTACTTATTTCCCAATATTCTTTCTTATCATTTTCTCTCTCTCTAAATAACTTCTTTTACCCTTTCTTGAAAGACAGGCCTATGAACAACAAAATTCTTCAATTTTTGTTTATCTGAGAAAGTATTTATTCTTGACTTTTCCAGAATAATTTTGCAGGATGTAGAATTCTAGGTTGTTGCATTTTTCTCTCTCAGCACTATACTTTACTCCGTCTCTTCTTGCTTCTTGCTTGCATAGTTTCTGAGAAGTTGAATGTAATTTTTATCTATGTTCTTCTATAATTAAGGGGTTTCTCCTTCCCCCATACCCATGTCTTATAGCATTTTTTTAATCTTTGATTTTCTGTATCATGAAAATTATATTTTTAGTCATAAATGTGTTTGGCATTTATCATGCCTTGCATTCTCAGAATTCCCTTAGTCTGTGGAATAGTGTCATTAATTTGGGAAAATTCTTAGTTATTTTTATTTTAAATGCATTTTCTGTACCTTTCTCTCTTTTATGTTTTTCTAGTATTTCCATTACATGAATGTTGTACTTTTGGTAGTTGTCCCACATTTCTTGAATATTCTCTTCTGTATTTTTAATCTTTTTATTTATTTATTTTTGTTTGTTTGCTTCTCTCTTTTGGAGGGTTCTATTAATATATTCTCAAGCTCAGGATTTTTTTTCTCAATTGTGTCAGTCTACTTACTAATAAGGTCATTAGTTTTCACTGTTTTTATTTCTTTTTTAGTTTTTTTCTTTACTAATCAAGGTGTTACATATGTATCCTTTAAGGTGTTACATAAGTGTGCTTATTCCCACATTATCCCAACCGCCCCCCGACTCATGCTTTCACCCCCTTGGTGTCAGTGTCCATTGATTAGACTTATATTCATGCATACAAGTTCTTTGGTTGATCTCACCCTCTTATCCCAACCTCCCCTACCTTCCCTCTGAGCTCATTATTAAAGTCATCCTTCATATCAATTAAAGTGCTTTTGATCTCTAGCATTTATTTTTTGGTTCTTTCTTAGAATTTCCATCTTTATGTTTATGTTGCCCATTTGGTCTTACATGTTGTCTATTCTCTCTAAATGTTCTCTCTAAATGTACTTAGCACATTAATATATTTTTTTTTAAGATTCCAAGTCCTTGTTATTTGAATCTGGTGCTGATGTTTTCTCTTTAAACCTTTAGAATTGTTTGGAATTGTTTTTCTTGATAACTAGCCATGATTTACCGCGTAAAAGGATATGTAAATAGGCTGTTAGTAATGTTTCGGTAATATGTGAGGAAGAGGAGGCATTCTATAGTCCTATGATCTGGTCTCAGTCTGTTAGTGAGCCTGTATCTCTAGACTGTGAATTTCATAAATACTTCTCAACTCTCTCCTTCTTCTTCCCCTCCTAGTCAGGACAGGATGGTTAGAGTGAGCTAGAATTGTGTCTATTCCTTCCTCCATGTGAAAAGCTATAGCTGGCTGGGTTTGTTATTTCAGTTTCCCTAGAACATTGAGGCTCTGGTGAAAGACCAGCAAGTTATACCTATTTTCTCTAAGAACAGACTTTGTTAAGTAAAAAAAAAAAAAAAAGGAGATTCTGGAGTATTTAAAAATAGTTTATTCCCATGCTGGAATTACACAGGGATCTTTATTTTATATTTACTATGAGAGCCTGATAATTTCCACGAGGTAACACTCACAAAAGTGAGTGTGGTGTCCCCAATGGCTAGGTCTCTTTGAAGCTTTTAACTCCAATTTATCCACAAAGACCCTCCAAAATTGTCAGTCAACTGCAGCTCAGTTTTCCTTACCCCAGCACTGGTTCCCATAGAGATTTCAGCTCAAGAGTTTCTTCTCCTCAAAATGGTGATTCTTAATACTTGCCTGTCTGTCTCCAGTTTTGATGGCAACGGATTGCCCTCAGATCCAACTTTCTTATAGATCTAACAAAAGTTGTTGATGTTTTAGTTTGCACAGCTTTTATTTGTTAGAAAATAGTGGCAGCTTCTAAGTTGATGACATGTCACACACCATACTATTTCTTTTTGAAGTAAACAAGCCATTTGAAGCTAAAAAGATGTTCAGTCTTTTTTCTCCTCTATTTTATACTCCCATGGTACAATCTAATGAAAAGAAGAAAAACCTTTAAAAAATGTTTTCTTGCACTTCAAGCTTCATTTTCTTCTCATTAGCCATTCATAACAGCCAGCTTGATCAGCAGGAAATGTAGCTGACAAATGAAAATGCTTAGAAATATTTTCTTCATTATTTCCTTACTGATCCCACCCCCTTTGCTTTTCCTCATGATGAATGATTACAAGAGAAGCAAGTTGTTAACTTATGCTTAAGAATCCTTCTTGTGCTGTCTTCCTGATATTAAAAAAAAGTGACTTTGCTGATGTTAGCTCTTTTATTTCATAATTATTCTAATATTTTTATCTGAAACTATAAACTATTTTATTTTAGAAGTTTTGTACTAGTATATATCACTCATGAAAATAATGCCTTGCCCTTTAGATAAAATAAGTTTAGAAATCTGAATTCATAGCATATATTAGAAAGTGAATATTTTGGAAGAAAACCTCTTCCTTCACTAAAAGCTTTGATTCTCTCATAAGAAGAGGAAATAAAAACATAATTATATGCTGTGTTACAAAATAAATTTTTGTGTTCACCAGTCTAACCTATAATTTCAAAGTCCTCTTTCACCTTTAATCTGACTTGAAGTTCTACAAATAGGGACTTTTTTAAAAATTAAAATTTAATTGCATTTTTTTTAGTGGTCTCTCTATTTATCCATAAGTTAAAGGAAAATCCAAACTTCCTCATCCCTTTAAAATATGCAATATTTACCTAAAACAGTAATTAACGTTGATTACATATTAAAGGTGCTACACATTTTGTACACACTTTCTTGTTTTTAGGTGATCATTAGGGGAAAAGATAATCAAAATCTCTTTCGCCCATGTTTCTATTTTCAGGGATAGGTCTTGAACAGATGTTAGATGGCCAAACCACAAACTCATTTTCACCTCAAGCACATCTTCTTTAATACATTTTTTTAAATCTAAAACTACATATGTCTTCTTTTTTTATTAGCACATAATTTATAAGACTTCATATTAGCATTTAAAATATTTTACTTGATTTATCTAGGCTCATTTCTTAAAATCTTTTCCTGGAATATTTTCTGTATCTTGAGTAACAAGTACTTAGAGTGGGGATTGGCAAATAAGCTTCCATCAATAATGAATGTGGTTGGAGAAAATCCTAGACTTTATTTGTTGCCATTAATGCTATGATGCAGACCATTACAACATGTCTACCAATATGGTTATGTAAATTTGCATCCTTAATGATTCTGTTGCTCCAGGTTGATTTATATTCCACAGTAAAAAGTTTGTTTGCTTTATAACAAAATTATAACCAGGCAGGATAAGAGCCTCTAGGGCAATAATTGCTTCACAGTAGGGGGCATCTACATCTCAAATTGCTATGCATCTGGCTTCTAAGTCATCTGTACAGAAGATGGTACTGCCAGCCAAAATACAGCAAAAGCAAAGCTTATTTATCAATATACAGAGTACAATATGTTTTAGGTATCTATAATTTAGTCATATTTTTTTTCCAAACAAAAAACAAATAAGAGAATCTAAGCTAGTCTTGATTGTATAAAAATGAAATTAAATGTATCAATCTGGGACTGTGCTAGAAAAATTAAGAGCCTAAAAATTTTCTAGACCAAAATAGTAACAACACAAACTTATAAAAATAAGAAATAACCCATACAGGAGTTGGTAAAATGGCTTACAGCGGTGAGTACAAGAAACAGAATTTATTCTTATATTAGTATTTATTATTATATTTTATCATATGCTAAGTACTAAGCTATGTATTGTAGGTTAGACGTACATTTTATCCTCATTCTAAATCTATGATATACTGAGAATTGCTGTAATTTATCACTGAGGAAATTAAGGCTTCAAGAATTAGGGAAATTGGCCTAAACCCATAATTAGCATGTAGCCATTTGAGAGCATAACATTTTGTGTTTCTTTCTGATGCCTAAGTTTGTTTTGGGATATTTACCTGTATTTCTAGGTTTGTGTGAATTTTATATCTATTCCAAAATTTAAATAGCTTTCAGGAATAGTAAGAAAATAAACATATTTAAGATTCAGCTCCAATTTGAAGTTCTGAAGTTATTTACTGCTATCTAAGGAGATGTGGCTATTCTTGAATAAGACACACGATTGGCTAACATGTTAGTACATGTGTAGTGGTTATCAGAAAGCTAGAACTGTCTAAGTTTTAATCAAGGTAGCATTCCCAAGCATCCAGGGACCCTCCTACATATTACCTTACAGCATCATATTTCAATTTCTACATGGCATTTATCACTGGGTAAAATTATTGACTGTATTTAATTTTATGTTACCCTCTGTCTACCTTCTCTTACACTAAGCATCCAGAGAACAGATTCCTTGTCATATAGTTCTCAGCAAAATCCTCAGAATTTAGACCTGTGATGGAAATATAGTAACCATTCCATAATTATGTGTGGAAAGAATAAATAAAGGAAAGAATGAGTGAAAATAAGAAATACTTCTTGGAGGAGCTGTAAAGAATGGAAGTGAGCCCAGATAGTGTTGCTTGGTGATTGAGTATTTGACCCATGAACTAAGAGATCACTGGTTCAACTTTAAGTCAAGGTGCATGCTTGGGTTTCAGGGGGTGTGCAAGAGGTAGCCCATCAATGTTTCTCTCACTCTATCCCTCTCCCTTCCTTTCTCTCTGAAAACCAATAGAAACATTTTTTTAAGAAGAAGAAGAATGGAAGTAAAGAGCAGAAAGGAATTGTAACTATGTAAAAACTCCATTTCATTAGCATGACCCTTCTCCTTCCCATCCTTCCAGTTCCTTCCTTAAACATTAAGCCACTTAGGATATCAGATACTGGTCAGCATTTAACTATTTTAGGAACAAAGCTTCAAGACTATTGACTACTGAAACAGTGTCATCAAAAAAGACAACATCTTGACCTCAGTTGTATTTCAGCCCCAGGCTCATCCAAGGGTAAGAATCCTACTACCATACCCTCGGGAAACTAGATGGAGTGATGCTAGTTGACATTTGGACTTGATACAATGATTAACTAATTCCCACCCGGGTCCAATCTGCAGAGCCCCAGACTGGAACTCCCTTAATCATCATGAGTAATTTTTTTCCATATATAACCTGTCTCTATGGGGGCCATCAGAGAGTCAGAGAGCCAGGACATTGAGCACAAGCTCACCTGTGACTCTGGGCATTATGCCATTATCTTTATTAATAAACCTTTACTTCCTGTTTGCATTGGGATTTGATGCATGCAAGCAAATAAATCCCTTAACTGGGTAACAAAATAATCTCCAAACATCTGTTAGCTATATGTTAACTTTTTCTTACTATGTGAGAAACTCTCCAATATAAAGTATTACAAATGTAAACTGGAAACTACAAAAGTTAACAGTGTTAATTTTAGGGTCAGTTTATTCTGAGAGGACAGGGACGTAATCCAAGAAGCCACACTTTGATGAAAAAAGGCTACTCATTAGGTAGAAGGAGACCACAGAGTGTCAGAATATTGGTAAAGTAAAAAATATACATATGAATGAAACTCTATAGTGCCTGAAGATATTCTATCAAAAGTAAATATGGCATTTCTGAATAAATAACATTCCTTATTTCACATGACAATATAAAAATTTATCCAGGTTTGAGAAATACTTGTGAGACGAGATCAAATATAGAGATGGGTATTTTCTCTTCAGGGACAAGGGAGTCTTGGCTAATATATTGATCAGGGGATGGAAGTACAATTAAGATATATGCAAGAGATTTCCTCCAGGATTAGAAAGTCATTAACGTTTTACCCAGCTGATTTAAAACACCTTAGGCTAATGTTGGAGCTTAAAAAAACCTAGATTCTGTCACTACTGGTTTTATGTAGGAAACTAGAAGGCATGGAGTCCAGGTGGTGTTTTCATCTTTTACCCATTTGAAGGTCATACCTTTGGAAGAGAAAAGAAGACAGGAGAAATGAAATGGCATCAAAGAACAAGATTTGGTTTTTTTGGACCATGATTATTCTAACAAAATCACTAGCTCTTCAACAACAAAGTATATCTCACAGGTCTTGAGAGAGCATATTTTTCAGAACATAATCAAGAAGATTTTTAAATATCAGGAGGAAATGTGAACACCATGAAGAAATCTCAAAAATAAATAACATGATGTATATCAAGTAAAATAAAGAGAAGAAAAACAGTAGTGTAGATACCTACTTTTTTTAAGGGAAAAAAAAGCACTGGTATTTAAAATGCAACTTAATGCCTTTGTATTTCTAAATACTTTTATGTTTCTATAATGAGATAAATATTAAATCTTACAGTGAAGAAGACAAACATAGTCTGGGATATTGATCTAAATTGTTATAATGCTAGCTAGATAATAGTTAGGAGTAGCAATCCTACTATGAAGAGAAAAGTAGATTTTTACATGAAGATAATGTATAATAATTTGTAAATACACTTAAAGGGAAAAACACTTGGGTTAGGGGTAGAAAAAGATATCAAAGGCATTCTACTTTGGAAATATACTACATCTGCCTGACCAACCACAATGATTTCTTAAGCAAAGATTACAAATAAGCAAAGTAACAAGGTATCTTAGTAATAGTGTTTATCTAAGAATTCCATTTTAATAAAGCTCAATATACGATAAATTCTTGAATTATTTTGACTTGATAGTAATTCTCTTTTAAATATATTGGAAAGAAACTGGAGGATCTAGTTTTGTCATATGGGGGAAAATTTAGAGGAAATTATATGATAAATGTTAATATTAAAAGAGGTTTTCTATTCTTTCTTAAACTTTGTGATTTCCAAAGAATAGAATGCTGTTGACACTATAATCAAGGATTTAGAAGCAAAAACAGCTTTATGGAAACAGAAAAAACTGTGGTACTTTAGAGATGTGGTACTCATCCAAGAGCAATTGTGCCCCTCCTCCTTTCCCCATGACATTTTGCAATGTCTGAAGACATTTATGGTTGTCACAACTAGTGGCTTCTAGTGAGTAGAGGTCTGGAATATTGCTAAACATCCTGCAAAGCACAGGACAGTCACAACAATTATCCAACACAAAATCTCTACAGAATTGAAGTTGAGAAATTCTGCTTTAGATAACAACATCTTCATGACCATGTGAAATCACACACACACACACACACACACACACACACACACACACACATCAGAAATTACTACAATGAGAAAAAAGATCATGGCTGTATGTAAAGCTCCCTTTTGAATTTAGGAAGTAATGTTTATACACCTATATCATACATCTGTGACTGTGAAACGTCTTGTACCTGTTTTATGATATGCAGTAGTGAATGTGCTTTATGAAAGCTGTTTTTAATGATGTTCTTCTAGAATGCTTTCTTTCTAGGTGGTGATAGAGAAGCTAATATAAGAAGTATGGCGCCAGACATCACAACAGTAACAGAACTTGACTGTTTTGGGGGGGTTTAATTTTTAATGGAATGTGCTGGATGTCTCTATGATTTTGTTCAGATGACTGGAAAACCTGTTGCTACTATTAATGCATAACATACTGTATATGTATGTATATGTGTATATATATATATATATGTGTGTGTGTGTGTGTGTGTGTGTGTGTGTGTGTGTATGAAAGTAATTAAGTAATTTTTATAATATTAATAATGCCAGACTTGGATACAGCAGGTCTGGTAGCTAGTTCTATTCCAGCTACCTCCTGTATTTTGTTTGTTGTTTTTGTTTTTTGTTTTTTTTACTATTGAGGTATATCAGAAAGAGCAAAAGCTCTGCCAGAGCTCTGCTGCTCTGAGTTGCTTTGAGTTGTTCTGAGTCCATATATTCTTCTGAATTCTCCTTGACTATGACAAATACCAAGGCAGATTCCTTTCCAAACCCTGCCCATTAGACTAACTATTGGGTCCAAGCTCCTATGCTAGGACTGGTCTTACTTGGATGTCGCGTCTTAGACAGAGAAGCCATGAGAAGTTGTAGTATATAAGAATGAGTTTTATTGTAGTTGCCATTAGACAAAACAGTCCTTCATAAAAGACACTGGGGGGTTAGGGAATGCATAGCAATGGGGGGATGGGCATTGGGAAGATATGTACACATGTAACACATTAATAAAAAATAAACATTAAAATAAAAAAACAGTCCTTCACAGCAATCCCATATAGATAGCTGCACACTGGCTGGTAAATACATATCTTTCCCACACAGTAGAAGCAGTCTCTGTGCAGCTGCACACTGCCTCTAGACTCACCTCCTCACATAGTAGTAGCGCCTGAGCTCTCTGTCTCAACAACTTCTCCTGTCTCACCTGCCCATACTGGCTTCACCTGGTAGCTATCTCTCAGCTCTCCAGGAGCTCTTAGTCTTACATCATAGCAGCACCCTCTGTGTCTGCCTGTTCTCTCCTCTCTAGCACCCTCTTCTGCCCAGCACACTGGCTAATTACATGTATTATACTTAAACAAAAGATTCTAATTGCCAACAATGACGTCAATCATTTGGCTATAGAAGGGCACAGTGTACCATGAGATTGCCGTGGCCTTGCAGCTGTGTAGTCCTTGGACATTTCTGATTAAGATTCCCTTGGCCATCCAGCATACTATCAACAAGGCCTCTACGCTCTAATTAGCCTTGACTACCCAGGGACTCTGGTGTGGTTCCCACAAGGTGGACGCAACTCCAGTAGTTTTGAGTTGAAGTTATAGAATAACAGAGTAGGATTCAAATTCTAAACCTGGCAACTACTAGCTGTTGACATGAGCCACATTTTGTTTTTATTCATAAAACAGGGATAAAAATAATAGATACTTTGTATTATTTTCATGATGTAATAATAAAATTAAAACACTTAAGTCACTAATATTAAATATAGAACAAACAGCTTTTATTTATAACTATTTTCTTAGCTCTCATGTGCTTTACCTATAAATTAAGAATATTAATAGGATGATCTCCAAGATAAGATTAGGATATGGAACTTTTTTCCAGCTCTAAAATGCTATGAAAAATATTTAAGACAGAAGAAAAAGAAAATATATACAGAAGTGATTTATTTAAAAGGTCCTATTTAAAATAGTGACATAAAACAATAATATACTATATTCTAATATAAAGTAAAATTTTAAAATAATACAAAAAAAGACCAAAAAAGTTTTCACATAAAATGCTGGGTGTAAATATAAGAAAACACAAATCTGCAATTTGGGAAAGATAATGAAGGGACAATCGAATTATGCAATTTCTACCCTGATTTAACTCTTTTATAGAAATGAAACAACTAAGAAATTGAAATGGGACAAGACTAGAATCAATGTTTGATTTGTTGAGCTAAAATCTGATGACCATGGTTATTGAAACCCAATACAGGAGATGAGACACTAAGCAAAAATTAGGCTCTTTTCAAAAGTCTTGATGATAAATGACTTTCAACTTCACTAAGTACTACTCCAGAAATACTCACAGTGTAATTTTGAAGAAACCTAAAATAGAAGATCTGAAAAAATATCCTCTTGATATCCCTAAAAGAAGAGATAGAGTTTTAGAAACAAAGACTATTTCCCAAATGTCAGTCATTTGCATAACTATCAGGACTTCAGCTATTTCTGCTGTTGTCATTATTCATTTTAAAAAGAAAAGAAAGTGTTGCTCTTCCACATGATTCAGTGGTTGAACATTAACTTATGAACCAAGAGATCAATGGCTTGATTTCCCGCCAGGGCACATTCCTGGTTTGTGAGTACTATCAGTGATTCTCTCTCATTATTGATGTTTCTATCTCTCCCTCCCTCTCCTTTCCTCTTAAAATCAATAAAGAATGTATTTTAAAAAGAAAGTGTTGATTTTCTATAGCTAGAAATCAAACATCACATACTGCTGGTAGAAATATTATTATGAATATAATATACACAAAACTGTGTTTTAAAATTCTTTCTACATCAGTTTATGTTGACCATTATATCCCACATATGAGTGAGATCATGTGATAAACAAATGGCAGGGGAGAGGGGATTAGAGATGAACCAAAGGACTTGTATACATGCATATTAGCATAACCAATGGACACAGATGTTGGGTTGGTAGGGGGCTTACCCTCAGCAGTGGGAGTTATGGGGGTGTCAATAGGAGAAAAAGAAGACATATCTAAAACTTTAAACCAAAAAAAGTAAAAAAAAAAAATATTTCTACATTCTTCTCTCTGGCGGAACTCTGGTTTTGAATTTATTTTCTTTTTAAATAGGGCTATTAGCAAGTGTTACTAAAAAGTGTTAAATAAATGCTAATGCCAAACTGAGGCACTCTATTTATAAATTATATTCAGTGGAATATAATTTTATAATTGAAAAGATAATGATTCAATATCATTTAATTAATAACATTTAATTATTCAATTAATAATTATTAAAGTCAGTGTACCATATAATTTGAAATTCAGCTAAATCAGCTTGTACAACCAAAGTATTATGCCTTCCTTTGGGCAAATAGGTCCTAGAAATCACTAGAATTACTTGGGAAGTTTTTAATAAATACTATGCTCAGGGTCCCCAGGCATAGATTCAAATTCAATTTTTTTGGGTGGGACCAATAAATATATTCTCCAAACTCCTAGGTGAGAACTTGCTCCAGGAAGAACACACTTAATAGAGAAGATTAATTAACATATTGTTTGAGGGCACAATCCTGTATAATAAAAGGCTGATATGCAAATCGACTGAACCATAGAATGACCAGTTGCTATGATGCACACAGACCACCAGGGGGCAGATGCTCAATACAGGATCTGCCCCTGGTGGTCAGTGTGCTCCCACAGGAAGAGCGATGCTCAGCCAGAAGCCAAGCTGATACCTGACTGGCAAGCACAGTGGCTGTAGCGCTAAGGCAGTTGTACATCCTCTGAGGGCTCCTGGACTGCGAGAGGGCACAGGCCGGGCTGAAGGATCCCCCTGAGTGCAAGAATCTCGAGCACCAGTTATTTAGTACTAAGATCTTATTTTACTTTATTTTCTGATACAATTTGCAGACTAATAATCAAGACAAGAAAGGTTGAATGCTGATTTTAACAAGGCATTTAACAAGCCTTGATTATATTGCAGGAAGATTTTAAAAAGTGAAAAAGAAGAGTACTACATGATAATACTAGCAGTTTGATTTCTACCTGGTTAAACTAATAACTAATAACCAAAGTATATCTAAAGTGTGTGTGTGTGTGAGAGAGAGAGAGAGGTGTTCTATGCTGTCTAACCCCCTATTTTGAAAGTTGAAGATTCTTAATGATGTTACTAGTATAATATTTGGTATGCAAAAAGTCTACTTTTAAAATAACCTTATACTAGAATTATGATAATGATTTTAGTAGAGGAAAATTAACAAAGTCCTGAATGTTAAGTTAAACATTTGACTATGAATATATAGAATAATGGTCGTGTGGTTTAGCAATTTATGTGTTAAAAGATGTGAGAAATTTAGCAGTTTGCATGTTCAATATGAACATTGGAGTGTTTGTAGCTGTTAAAACAAAACAAACTTCCCTAAAGTAAGTTTAGCTGCATTAAAAGAGTAGTCACTCTTTCCAAATATGTGATGCTCTCACTCTGCTCAAATCATATTGGATTTGGTATTCTGGATGTCAATTTCTTAAGGTATTGTTTAAAAAGAGTTTATCAAAGAAGAATGAAGAGGACAAAGAAAGATTTTGAAGTGTGATGAAATAAAAAACAATAATTTAATGTGCCAGAAATTTTTAACTTGGAAAATAGTGTGAGAATTCCATAACAGTCACCAATGACATCCATCCTCAATTATTTAAAGGGCTCTCATGCCAGAGCATATTTGAAGGCTTTTTAAGTAAATTCAATGAACACAACTAGAAGAAAAAATGTGTGAGGCTAATATCTAACCTCAGATCAAGTTTCACATTTCACATGCAGTGAATATCCCATCCTTCAGGCAGGGAACTCTCTTATAACCAAAAGTTTTCAACCAAAAATATAGAGTGACTTCCTTTGAGAAATAGTTCAGTTTGGTAGCTGGCAGTGTGCTGACCATTTGGGCGATCATTCCTTCTAACTTTCTTATGATTCTAACATTTATTTAACACACTGTTCAAAGGAGTAAAAAATTTGTTCAGAAATATTAAACTATTTAATATGAGAAATGAAATTATAAGTAAGGGCTCCTAATCTTCTAATATGGAAGTTGTTTTGTGTTGTTGTTGTGTTGTTATTTTATTTAAGAAAACAGTTGCCACCTTATATGTTTATCACCATTCTCCTATATTTTTATTTCAAAAAATCATAGAGAGTATAAAACTATAGAAGTATATTTTCTGGGTGGCAAAAAATGTTAATATATATTGTCAAATTTAAAATTATAAGCAATTAAGTCTTAACTAATGAACATCAACTACGAGTAATATATGTGTGTATATAAAAGGTAAGAAGTATACCTTATGCAATCTTATAAGTTTGTATTTAACAGATGAGAGAGTGCTTTAAATTCTATCAGAATATATTAGTGTCACATGACTAGCTTTAGAAATTATGGCCTTAAGCAAGTTCTTCTTTTTTTGAATGAATGAAATATAAGATTGTTGAATATAACTTCTTAATGACTTCCATTTATCTTTGAAGTCAGTAAACACGCTGTGAAAGAGAAATAAGGTTTGGCATTTCCCTTTTAAAATCTTTTGAATTGTAGATAACTATATATAAATATTGCCTTAGTAAACTAAGCAGGAAATAGATGTTCTTTCCATGGCTCAGGACCTCCTGACCATAATCAAATTGCATGAGTGAAAGATCTATATCCCACATCAGACTTTAAGTCATCTGGTGCTCATAAAATGCCTGAAATGTGATTAAAAAAAGAATTAACCATAATCTTTACAGAGATGTCAGTTGCACATATTTAATTCTGCATATTTTAAAAGGCTAATAAATCAGGTAAACAGAAATATATGGCAAAAGCCATAACAGTTTTTATACTCAGTTATATGAGATGTTTTTTTCCTGTTACTTTAATATATACTCATTTAGCCAAAGTTTTTGCCAGTGAAAATCTATAGTTATGCAAACACCCTAAAAGAATAGTAATATTTAACATTTATTTCTACCTTTCAATAATTTTTCACAATATGTGACTTATGTAAATGAATGAGAAAGCATAAACACTGAAATAAGATATTTTTTACATATTAACAAATATAAAATCCTTTTGAGATTTTCTACATTATTAGTATATTAATCTATTTTCTGCAGTTATTTCTCAATAATATGAAGTCCTAGTGGGATTGTAAATAAAAGGAGCCCTAATATATAAAAGGGGTTATGTAGCTCAAATTAGCCAAATAAAATTTATATTCAATAGGTTTAAATTTTAACCTGAATAAACCACAGGCTGAAACAAATAAGCAAAAGGCAGTTGGAGCTCATGAATTTCATGGTAGTTCTCTGACAGAATTGTTTTAAAAATATATTTTATTATTATTATTTTTTTTACATAGAGGAAGAAAGAGGGATAGAGAGTTAGAAACATCAATGAGAGAAAAACATCCATCAGATGCTCCCTGCACACTTCCTACTGGATATGTGCCCTCAACCAAGGTACATATGTTCTTGGCTGGAATCGAACCTGGGACCCTTGAGTCCGCAGGCCGAAGCTCTATCCATTGAGCCAAACCGGTTAGGGGTCTGACCGAATTTTTGATAAATTCTTATTACCAGATCTTGACTTGTGTATTTTCCAAATATTGTCAATTCTCTGAGCTATAGGATATACTTCAATTATATTCCAACTCACTTAATTTAGGCAAATTCTCTCTCTTGTTTGCAATGAAAGTAAACTAACTGATAAACATATACAAAATAAACAAACACACAACAACTATACATACAACCTGCCAACTAGCAAAGAAGGAAATACATATATGCATATGTATATACCTGTTCATATCTATCTATCTATCTATCTATCTATCTATCTATCTATCTATCTATCTATCTATCATCTATCTCTTTATGTTTTGCTGAATATTTTTCAACCTGATTTGGCCAAAAACTTCTTCCTCCTCTGCTTTATGTTCTTGTCCCCTGAACACCTATTAGCTCCAGTTACTATGCTTTGAGCAATAAATTGTGATGCACCACCTGTATCCACATATTAAATCTGGAGCACTACATCTGGAATTCCATAGTCCATTACTGCTTCTCTTACATTCATTTCCTCCACTTGTGTAAATCATCTCCATTACAGCTAAGTGATGACCACACATTTGTCAAGTATTGACAAATCCACAGTTACACAAAAAAGTCACTTTAAAATGTGTCATCTGTACTTTTGCATAGGAATGTAAAGAAGTGACATAGTTCATTAGGCTAAAAAATGAAATGAGAAACCTACCTCAGTCATTGGACTCCCTTACCACTCCACCCCCATATCTCACTTTCATCTATATTCACTTAAGGACATCTATACTAATAAAAGAGTAATATGCTAATTAGACCAGAGACCAGAAGACTAGATGTCCTTCCAGACAAAGCCATGGTGGCAGGGGCAAGGCAGAAGTGGTTAGGGGTGAGCAGGTCAGCGGAAGGGAGGGGGGGAGATTGGGGGCAAGCAAGCCAGCAAGGGGAAAGTTGGGGTGTGGCCAGGCCAACAAGGGGATTAGTGAGGAACGACCAAAAGACTTAACAGCAGGTTTTGTGGGGTGACCAGGCTGGCAGGGGGCAGTAGGGGGTTGGCAGGGCTGGTAGGGGGGCAGTTGAGGAGTAACTAGGCTGGCAAGGGGGAAGTTGGGGGGAACCAGGACAGCAGGGGAAGGAAGTTGGGGGCAAGATCAGGCTGGCAGGGGAGATAGTTGAGGGCAACCAGGCTGGCGGATGGGGGTTGCAGTTGGGTGTGACCAGGCCAGCAGTGGGGGCAGTTAGGGATGATCAGGCCAACAGGAAGAGGTGGTTAGGAGTGATCAGGCTGGGAGGCAGGTGAGCAGTTAGGAACCAGCCATCCCAGATTGTGAGAGAGATATCCTACTGCCAATCCCCAGAATGGGGCCTAAATCGGCAGTCAGACATACCCTGAAGGGTCCTAGATTGGAGACAGTGCAGGTTGGGCTGAGCGGACCCCTGTCCTGTGCACAAATTTTGTGCACTGGGCCTCTAGTTAATAAGCCAGGACAAGGCATGAAAACATATGGTCTTTGATATTTAATAAATAAATTAGTGGTATCCCTTGCTTAAGCATATAAATTAATAAGCATTGGGTCCATTACCTAATGAGAAATTTCCCTTTTAAAACCTGAATGAATGAATTATCAAAAAGACTATGGCATAAATTCAAAGGCATTTTCTGACCTTCTTATCTGTTGGCTGGCATGAATTTTTAACAAGTTGCTATGTATCTTCAAGGTCTATTAGAAATTGTCCATATGACAACTTTGCTTAAAAAGAAAAGCTAAACTAGTAAAGGAAAGAAACTATGTAAGAAAGCATATTCTATTGATTACAGCAGATTTAGAGTGATTCTTGAGAGTTGAAGTCCTCCAATTTTGATCTTTTAAAAAAATATTTGGCTCTTCTAGATCATTTAAATTTTCAGTTTTGAGAGAATTGCTATCTTAACAAATTTGCATCTTTAATATCACTATTATAATATATATCATTCTCTGTATGCTGGTGAATTTGGGGTTGTGTCTTAGATATTTGTAGTATATTGTAAAGAGTCTGAGTCTTGTTAAAATCTTTTGATAATGTTGAGTCCTTTATTTCATAGACAATCTACCCTTAGGTACAGACTGAGAGTTCTGTTTCAGCTTTTAGGGTAGTGGTACTAAGGCAAGTTTCTGTTTCAAAATTTTAGCTTTGGGTTTGTTTTATTTTATTTTATTTACCATTTTTTTTTATTGATTAAGGTATTACATATGTGTCCTTATCTCCCCATTGTCTCCCAAATCTCCTACTCATGCCCTCAGCCCCCCTCTTGTCTGTGTCCATTGGTTAGGCTCATATGCATGCATACAAGTCCTTTGGTTGATCTCTCCCCCTTCCCCTCACCCCCTCGTTCCCTCTAAAGTTTGATGGTCTGATTGATGCTTCTCTGTCTCTGGGTCTGTTTTTATTCATCAGTTCATGTTGTTCTTTATTTTCCATAAATGAGTGAGATCATGTGATATTTATCTTTCTCTGACTGGCTTATTTCACTTAACATAATGCTCTCTAGGTCCTTCCATTTTGTTGCAAATGGTAAGAATTCCTTCTTTTTACTGCAGTGTAGTATTCCATTGTATAGATATACCACAGTTTTCTAATTTACTCATCTGCTGATGGGCACTTAGGCTGTTTCCAAATCTTAGCTATGGTAAATTGTGCTGCTATGAACAGAGGGGTGCATATTCCTTTCTGATTGGTATTTCTAGTTTCTTGGGTTATATTCTCAGTGCGGTTAAATGGAGTTCCATTTTTAGTTTTTTGAGGAAACTTCATACTGTTCTCCACAGTGGCTGCACCAGTCTGCATTCGCACTAGCAGTGCATGGAGGTTTCTTTTTCTCCACATTCTCATCAGCACTTGTTTGTTGATTTGTGGATGATAGCCATTCTGACAAGTTTGAAATGGTACCTCATTGTTATTTTGATTTGCATCTCTCGAATGATTAGTGGCTTTGAACATGTTTTCATATGTCTCTTGGCCTTCCATATGTCTTCTTTGAAAAGTATCTACTGAGGTCTGTTGCCCATCTTTTGACTGGGTTGTTTATCTTCCTTTTCTTAAGTTGTATGAGTTCTCTGTAAATATTGGTAATTAAGCCTTTATCAGTAATAACATTCACAAATATGTTCTCCCATGCAGTGGGCATTTTTGTTGTTTGTTTATGGTTTCTTTTGCTGTGAAAAAGGTTTTAATTTTGATGTATGTTTTAATTTATTTTCTCTTTAGTTTCCATTACCCTAAGAGCTGTATCAGTGAAGATATTGCCTCAGTATATGTCTGAGATTTTGCTGCCTGTGGATTCCTCTAGAATTTTTATGGTTTCCCATCTTATGTTTAAGTCCTTTATCCATTTTGAGTTTATTTTTGTGTATGGTTACATAAGAAAGATCATACACCATGACCAAGTAGGATTTATGTTGGGATGCAAGGATGGTACAATATCTGTAAAACAATAAATGTGAATTATCACATAAATAAATTGAGAGATAAAAATCACATAGTCATATCAATTGATGAAGAAAAAGCATTTGAGAAAAGCCAACACTCTTTCTTGATAAAAACTCTCAGCAAGTTGGGAATAGAAGGAGAATACCTCAATATAATAAAAGCTTTATATGACAAACCCACATCCAACATCATACTCAATGGCAAAAATTAAAACCATTTCCCCTAAAAACAGGAACAAGACAGGGATGCCCACTCTTACCACTCTTGTTCAACATAGTACTGGAAGTGCTAGCTACAGCAATCAGACAAGAAGAAGAAGTAAACGCATCCAAATTGGAAAAGAAGTAAAACTGTTCTTATTTGCAGATGACATGATACTGTACATAGAAAACCATAGAGACTCCACCAAAAAATTATTAGACTTAATAAATGAACTCGGCAATGTAGTAGGATACAAAATTAATGCCCAGAAATCTATGGTATTTTCTATACACCAAAAGTGAACTTACAGAGAGACTAAAAAAAAAAATGCCATTTACCATTGCACCAAAAAAAAAAAAAAGACATCAAGGAATAAACTTAATTAAGGAGGTAAAAGCCCTGTACTCAGTAAACTATAGGACACTGAAAAAAAAAAGAGATAGAGGAAGCCATAAACAGATAGAAGAACATACCATGTTCATGGATTCATAGAATCAACATCATTAAAATGTCCATACTACCCAAAGCAATCTATAGTTTCAATGCACTCCCCATTAAAATATCAATGACATATTTCACAGACATAGGATGAACTCTCCAAAACTTTATCTGGAATTTAAAAAAAAAAGACCCTGAATAGCCACAGCAATCCTGAGAAAGAAGAACAAAGTAGGAGGGATCTCAATACCAGATTTCAAGCTGTTTTACAAAGCCACTGTTCTCAAAACTGCCTGGTACTGCCACAAGAATAGACATATAGACCAATGGAATAGAATACAGAATACATATATCAACCCAAACCACTATGCTCAATTAATATTTTACAAAGGAGGCAAGAACATAACAACGGAGTCAAGACAGTCTCTTCAACAAATAGTTTTGGGAAAATTCGACAGATACATGGGTTTGTTTTATATATGCATAGCTCAGGAGTAAGCTGAACTTGTTTTGGTTTGCATTAGAGTATTGGCTTTGTATACACTCTCTGACCCCAAGAGGTTGCTTTGCTTGGTTCCCCGGGTTTGAATAATGGGTTTCTCTCAGAGTTTTAGTCATCTGTTCTTCAGCATAATGCCATATGACTGGAGGCACCATCAGGGTCAGCACTAAGAAAAAAACTAGAGAAAAAAATAATGGGAGTTTCATACATAGAGATCACCGGGTCTCTTTATTTTAAATATTCTATGCAGAATGATGTTTTTTCCTTAGGGTTTTAGGTGCCACAGCAGTGCAGCTCCATGACTGGTATCAGCTGTATTCTGGACCAGTAGTTTTGTTTGTTTTTTTAAATATATGTTATTGATTTTTTACAGACAGGAATGGAGAAGGATAGAAAGTCAGAAACATCTATGAGAGAGAGACATCAATCAGTGTGGGGCCTTCTGCACACCCCACACTGTAGATGTGCCCGCAACCAAGGTACATGCCCCCGGCTGGAATGGAACCTGGGACCCTTCAGTCCGCAGGCTGACGCTCTATCCACTGAGCCAAACCAGTTCCGGCTGGACCAGTAGTTTTTAGGTGACTATTTTGAACTAGAGAATGTGATGAAATGGCTGTAACCGATGAGGGCTACAAGGAAATTTTAAGGATATAGAAAGATTAGCCCCCATATGTCTTTAAACCAGTGGAGACCAGCTCAATCTAACATAATGGCTAATTTCACCTTATGGCAACCCATAGCCTAATGTTTTGCTCACATTAGCATACTAAGTGATACACCCCAAGCCAAATGGTGGAAAACAAAAAGCTCATATAAGGACATAAAGTGGCTGACAGGGCTCTTCCAAGAAGTCTCCATCCCTTTCCCAGAAAAACCCCGAATATTCCTCCCTCTTATTGAATGTCTTACCCCTCAATTAAATGAGTCTCAATAAAAGAAGTAAGGTCCACTAGGGAGGGGCTGCTACCTGTGAAGTAGTCACTCTCTGTCCCATTGCTTTACTAATAAACTCGTCCCTTTAAACTCGATGCTGGATAGCAATTGAATTATTTCCTGCCAGAAGTCAAGAATCCACAGTGAGTCACAGACCCCTAAGTCCCTGAACCCCTAACACACCTGCAGCAATTTCTCTAGTCAGACTTTATAATCTGATTCTTAATGTCTCTATTAATGTCACTTCTAATTCTGTTAATACGTAAACATTTATTTTATCTTCCATGTTTGGTAATTCTAATATTTTAATTATTTTAGTGTGTGCATATCTCATTCTATTGTGTTTGTTTCTGTCAATATGCAACACTTATTTTTAAAAACATACTATATATTTTCTGATTAAAAAAATATGTGAGATCCATGAAAATTCTGAAGTATAGTCATTCGCCTTGCAAAAAACTAAAATAAAATAAAAATCAAAGCTTTGTGTTACTAGTGATCTCGAGATGGCCTCAGAGTGGCTGGCAGTTTCAATCCTTCCATACCTTTCTAGATATTGAGGCTCTTTGCTTATATTTCACTGCCTGTACAGACCAAATTATTGAATTCAATACAGAAATTATTACATGCCATGAGATGTTATAGATTTTAGAAACTTGTAAGTAGGCACAACTGACAATCACTGTGAATTCTTCATCTGCTCTTAAATTATTTTTTAATCTTTTTTAATATTATTTAATCTTTTTGAATATTTTTATTAAGAAAAAATGTCAAGGTGCATTATTTGAGCTACAAAAATAACCTAAGAACAGCACAGAAGACTGTATGATTAATATCTTCCAAAATGTCATTTATAAAAGCCTAAGTGACCATTATGATCAAATGACTGGAATGATCCACTGACCAATCACTATGATATGCACTGATCATCAGGAGCAGACACTCAATGCAGTAGCTTCCCTCTGGTGGTCAAGGCACTCCCACAGCCAACCTCCCACAGCCTGCCAGTGGCATCAGCTGCAGGTGTCCTTTCCTTCCATACCCTGCCCCGTGACCATCACCTCCTCTCCCAACCCTGCTGGGGCCTTTGGGCCCCAGGCTGGGATGGGAAACTGGGGGTGAGTGGGGCCGAACATGGCCTCTTTCCCATGGGGTCTGAGAGCCAGCTCCCTCCTTGGGGCCAATGGCCAACCTCCCACACCCTGTCTCTCCTCCCACTGGCCTGACCCTGATCTGCCCTGATTGCCAGCCAGGCCTAGGGACCTTATACATGAACAAATTCCTATACTAGGCCTCTAGCATTTATATATTTCTTAGAGATTTATTCTAGAAAAAGAAAAACAAAAAATATGAAGCAATACAAAATCAGAATATTTGTGTCTCTGCATTTGTATATCTTTCTGTGAAGTATGATTTTAATTTCATATGATCATATTTAGAGCACTTTCATATCTGTGATAAATGTTTAAGAAATATACACATAGTTTAATAAGTATCTTGAGATCAAAGGACATGAGATGACTGCTTTAAGGAATGGAGAATAAAATGAGGACAGAGCTAAATGTTGATTTGGAAATAGATTAAGGAAATCAAAAATAATTATTTTCAATTGTATTTCAAGGAATTTCTTGAAAGGAAATTCAAGATAGGCATGTTGACTTTCTGCTTTCCTTCTCTTTGATATTTTGTTAATGTGCCAGGGCTTGTGATTTATTACATGAATATACACATTAATAAATGAAAACATAAATATGCATAGACAAAACATATATTTATTTTGAAAAGTATAGCTCAGACCTTTCCAAGAATATCACCAAAGGCACAGTAAAGACATGTGGTATTAAACCTGTCTCATTATGTGTCCCCTAGTTTTTCTCATAAAAGTTTGGAACTGCATGATACTCATATTTAAATAATGCCTTTTCCATAAACTAGCAAAGTATACAATTAAGTGATTAAGTAACTTCAGTTACCTATTAAACTTCACTGCTTCTGAAATATTTCAGACTCCCAATATTTTTAACTAAATTAGAAAATCATCAAATAGCTTAAAATGTCTTTTTATGACCTGATTCTTACTTGTTTCGCCAACTCCATATTTGGCCAGTTCTCAGGATAGGCCAGTAAGACTTAATTTGTTTTTTAATTTAAATATTGAGTATGACATTCTTTCTTCTCTGAATGCACATGCTATATTTCCTCTTGTCTTATGTGTTACTGGAAGCCCGTTGCACAAAATTTGTGAATTGGGGAGGAGGGCTATCTCTCAGCCCAGCCTACACCATCTCCAATATGGGACCCCTAAGGGATGCCCAACTGTGGGATCAGGCCAAAATGGGCAGTCAGGTATTTCTCTCACAATCCAGGACTGAGGCCTCCCAATCATTTGCCTGCATGCCTGCCTGATTGCCCCTAACTGCTTCTGCCTGCCAGCCTGATCACCCCCTAACTACTCCTTTGCTGCATTCATCAATGCCTAATTGATCTCCTGCTGGTCATTTGCCTCTAATTGCTCTCCCCTACAGGCCTAGTCACCCCTTAACTGCCCTCCTCTGCCAGCTCAGTAACCCCTAACTGTCCTCCCCTGCAGGCCTGATTGCCCCCAACTGCCCTCCCTTGCAGTCCCGGTCCTTCCCAACTGCTCTCCTCTGCAGGCCTGGTCACCCTCAGGCATTTTGTGTGTTGGAGTGATGATCATTTTGTATATTACCCTTTTGTTATATAGGATTATTTTTCCTTTCACTAAATTCTGCTTATCTCTCACTTATTATCTTAGGAGTCCCATGCTTTTTAAAAAAAAATAATATATTTTATTGATTTCTTTATTTTTTTATTTTACTTTACTTTGTTTTATTTTATTTTATTTTTTTACAGAGAGGAAGGGAGAGGGAGAGTTAGAAACATCAATGAGAGAGAAGCTTTGATCAGCTGCCTCCTGCACACCCCCACTGGAAATATGCCCACAACCAAGGTACATGCCCTTGACCAGAATTGAACTGGGACCCTTTAGTCCCCAGTCCAATGCTATCCAGTGAATCAAATCAGCTAGGGATGGAGTTCCAAGCTTTTTATTGATTCCCTAAGTATACATAGATTGCATGCTCTTCCAGTGTGTTCACATAGCATCCCTGCGCTTCTCTGGGCTTTGTATTTTTTGAACTTATCCATTTATTTACATTTATCTAATAATCTTTTTATTAGTTTGTATGTTCTTCTTACTACTTACTGATTGAAATTTAAAAATTACTACTTTGACATTTTCTACCACAAGCTCATTGGCACCAGTAGGTGTATCATTATCTATATAAATAAGGCAATATAGTCAAGTCTATTAGTATAGTGTGATTAATTTGTGATAAGAAGCTAAAAATTTAATATGTGAATAAGAATTAGTATGTGAATGCTTGGTAACAACATCTGAGAAATTTGATCTTAGGACTTATGTGATCATTTTGGGATCATGAACATAACTTCTGATGTTCAAATGTATCAATTGTGTTTTGTTCAAATTTGACACCCATAGAGTTATCATGATTTTTAGAAATATCTGACAGATAAATATAGTCAATAAGGACAACCTCTGTTTTTCTATTTCTATATTGTATAATATTAACCAATAAACACATTTATTTATTTATTTATTTGTTTGTTTGTTTGTTTGTTTGTTTTTCTCTATTGCCCTGTCCACTCCCCCGTACATGCCCTCATCTGTCTCCCCTCTAGCCATCCCCCATTTCCCTGTATCCACTGGCTATGCCTACACACACATGCATACAAGTCCTTTGGTTGATCTCCTACAGGCCCCTATCCTCCAACCTCCCCTGCCTTCCCACTGTAGGGAGTTAGATGAAATTGAAGTGAGCAACCTTTCAGAGAAAGAATTCAGATAAATACATTTAATAAATTGAGTAACAGATAACATTTTACAGTGCTTAAAGTAGACATGGTTGATAGCATTTAATTTTCTAAGGCTAGAGTTTTTCTATTGGCCTTGTTAAACTATCATAAAGAAACAATTATAAATAAAATGTCAGAACTTTAAAATATTCTGTAAGGGGGTTAACCAATAATTCTCTCATCTTCACTCCTCTTCTTTGACAACCATTTTTTGGGTCACCACACATGGAGAAGCTCAATTTTCAGCAGAGGTCTTAGGTTTGGTCTGTGTTGCACCCATAAATCATGGGTGACTCTTTTTATGGGCTTGCCCTTTATCAGGAAACTAGTGGCCTGGTGCACAAAATTCATGCACATTTAAACAGGATTAGAGGAAATAATTTAATGTTGGTATTTGCCTTTTCTCTATAATAGAAGTGTCAGAGATGAAAGAAAATTAGTAAAATGTATATGAAAACCTTCATCCTGTCAGAGTCCAGAGTGCCCCACTGGACCCAGAAGTCAACTCCTTGCCCACCCACATGTGCCTCAAAATTACATGAGACCCAGACCTGGCTGGGCTCAGCCCCCATTGGGCTAGATCCAGTCCTGGCCAGTCCCACCCTTGTCAAGCCCCACCAGGCAGGGGATATAGCCTCAGGTCCCCTGGCCCAGTATTAGTATGTGGGGCATGGCCTGAGATCCCCCAGCCCAGACCGTGACAGGCAGCATGCCTTGAGGTCCCCTGTTAAGCCCTTATGGGTTGGGGCATGGCCTGAGGTCCCCAATCAAGCCTTGCTAGGTAGAGGGGGCAGGCCACAGCCTTAAGTCCCCTGGCCCAGTGCTGGGGCAGGGGTAGCAGCCTGAGGTCCCCTGTCAGATCCCACCAGGGGGTGTGGTCTGAGGTCCCCTGGCCTGGTGCTGGGGTGGGGGACACAGCCTGAGTTCTCCCAACTGAGCATTGGGGGTGTATCTTTAGGTCCCCTATCAAGCCCCACTGGTGGGGAATATGGCCTGAGGCCCCCTATCAAGTCTAACCAGGCAGCGGGGTGCAACCTCAGATCCTCTGGCCTGGTGCTGGAGTGGGGCATGGCCTGAGGTCCCCCATCAAGAGCCCTGCTGGGGGGGGTGGTCTGAGGACCCCCAGCCTGGTACCTGGGTGGGGGACATGGCCTAAAGTACTCTGTCAAGCCCCACCTGGTGAGGGGCATGGCCTGAGGTCCCCAAGCCTGATGCTGTGGCAGGGAGAGCAGCCTGAGGTTCCCTAGCTCAGTAACAGGACCAGAAGCACACTTGAGGTCCCCTGTCAAGCCCGGCCTGTCAAGGGGCATGGCTTCAGGTCCCCTGGCCTGGTGCTGGGGTGGGGAATGTGGCCTGAGGTCCCCTGTTAAGCCCTACAGGGGCATGGGAGGGTATAGTCTCAGGTCCCTGCTAATTGCTTGTTAAGGATCCTTATGGGAACTTGGCTTCAGCTGTGGGTGCAGCCATCTTTGTGATGGAGTGATGGTCAGTTAGCATATTCCCTCTTTATTAGACAGGATTTCAAGATGGATAGCAGTAAACTCAAGCATTTAAAAAAACTGGAAAAGCAGAGTATGCTTTTAGAATACTCCTCCTGTCTTCTTTTACATGTTAAAAATTATTTTTAAATAACCTTTGACTACATTAAGCCAATACAAAAAGAATACACCTGACATACAAATAAAACACAAGTGAAAACAGAAAACAATCCATTTGTGGCTGTTGCCATCACAGATCGGAAAACAAAAAAGAATCACCTTTGTTAAATAATTTTAAGAATTTTATCTCAGATGAGACCAGTTTGGCTCAGTGGATAGAGCGTCAGCCTGCCAACTGAAGGGTTCCAAGTTCGATTCCGGTCAGGGGCATGTACCTTGCTTGTGGGCACAACTCCAGTAGGGGTGTGCAAGAAACGACTGATTGATGTCTCTCTCTCATTGATGTTTCTGACTTTCTATACCTCTCTCCCTTCCTCTCTGTAAAAAAATCAATAAAATATATATTTTTTAAAAAAGAATTTTGTCTCAGATAAGAAAAGGCTAAAGAAAATAATCACCAACAAACCTGTATTACAAGGAATGTTATTAAAGAAATTTTTTAAAAATAAAAATGTAAATAATAAAATAGCAATAACTACATACCTACCACTAATTACTTTAAATGTAAATGGATTAAGTGCTTCAAAACATATGATGGCTCAATGGATAAGAAAACAACAGTGACACATATGCTATCTACAAGAGACCCACTTCAAATAAAAAACATACATAGCCTTGGCCAGTTGGAGTGTTGTGTGCACCAGAAGGTCACAGGTCTGATTCCTGGTCAGGGCACATACCTAAGTTGTGGATTTGATTAACTCTCTCTCTCTCTCTCTCTCTCTCTCTCTCTCTCCCTCCTTCCCTGGAATCAATAAAATAAATAAATTTAAAATATTAAAACACACACAGACTAAAAGTAAAGGGATGGAAAAATATATTTTCTAAAAGTGGAAATAAACAAACAAAAAACCCTGGGATATCAATACTAATATTGAACAAAATAATTTTTAAAGCAGAGCCTTTAAAAGAGACATAGAAGGACCCAGCAATTCCACTTCTGAGTATTTATCCAAAGAAATCCAAAACACTAATTCAAATAGATATATGCAGCCCCATGCTAGTTGCAGCATTATTGCAACAATATTTACAATAGCCAAGATATGGAAGCAACCTACATGTCCAACAATAGGCAAATGGATAAAGGAGAGACAGTATATAATGGAATATGACCAAACTACAAAAAGGAATGAAATCTTGCCATATGCAACAATGTAGATGAACATAGAAGGTATTGTACTGAGTTAAATAAGTCAAACAGAGAAATAATGTAAAAACTATTTATGGTGTCAGCTGTGTACCAGATTTCTCAGGGTGATCACTTCATATGTTACATAAAGTTATAATCATAATGTTATATACCTAAAATTAATGTAATATTGTATGTCAACTATAATTTAACACTTTTTTAAATATTTGAAAAATAAATAGAAAATGAATTCTCTTGATGTATAATGGTCAATAATAAACTTCACACATTTAAAGCAATATGATGTTTTAACATATGTAGATAGACACCTACACCCATCACTATAATCATGCCAAATGTTCCTTCTTCCCCTTTGAAATCTCTCCTTTTCACTATCTACTATTTCCTGCCTTTCAGGCATTCAATGATTTGATTTTTGTCATCATAGATCAGTTTTAGAATTTTATATACACAGAATCTTATATGCTTTCTGACATGGGAGATAACAAATTTTGTATTCTGTATGAAAAGTTTCAGCTCCCTGACATAGTAATATATGCAAACCATTTGCATAAGGCATTTTTCTGGAGAATAAAAGAACAGGATTCTCTCTTGTGGCTATCCAGGAGTGAATGTGCCAATGGTATTATCACTGCTGCTAGTATTACATGACTGGACTTGCATGACTGCTCTTCACATACCCTATAGGTACTTGAAATGTACTCTTTGCTTTTATTACTATGATACATAGTTTTTTCCTCTTCCTCATATATGAAAAAGACTTCACTTAGCCAAATACAATGAATTTTGAAAAATGAGCTTATATTTTGGTCAAGTCTGTCAGAAAGTAATAAGACAATTGAATCACTAAGCATTACAAACATGCATCATAAAAATCACACTTATCTATCAAACAAACATGCCAGAATCTGTTGACAGGTGGAGGTTAAATCCTTGTAACACATAGCAATACAGGTTCCATGTTTGGTATCTGAACTTCTTAAAAACTTTCTGGAATATCACCAAGACTGTCTCATCAGAATTCATTTCCCCTGCCAAAGTATTCCATAAGTGTGGAAGAGATAAAACTGCAACACAGAAACATATGGGCAGAAGATAAAAGGAGATCAGTGAACAGGAAAATATGTTTCTTAAAATCTGTGCTGCAGTAATTTTTCTTCTCAGTTTTGTTGTTTGTTTTGCCATTTAATGCCCATGCCCAACATTAAGAATGTTTCTACCCAAAAGCAAAAGAATAAATTGAATCAGGCCAAAAATAGTCAATTCAGTTAATAAAATAACAACATAGACAAATGGAAATCAAACTGTTTTATTATTTTATAATACATTGGTTGATTTGTTTGAGTGTAGTATAGGCACAACCCGAATGACTAGTAACAAAGTTCCTGGTGTTGTTTTTGTTGTTGTTTTTTTGTTTGTTTGTTTTTTTCATTTAGAATTTGCTTTAGCTGCAATCACAAGTATTTTACTATTTGAGTTCCATTGTGTTTTATACAATGTTCACTATCATAAGTTTATTGCTTTCTTCAAAGCATTACATCTGAGAAGTGAATAAATTTCCACAAAGAGATAAAAATGCTATTTGAGATACAGTCTATAATTCTAAGTAGGTAGGCTCCTATGAGTTAGTTGCTAAGGTAGATATTATCTCAGCATAACTTATCCTAGATACATTTTATTTTCTGGGTATATACCTGTATAATGTTAATGTTAGCTATGTTTCCACAGTTAATTTTACCCAAGAATATATTTTAAATTTTGTTTGTCTAATATCTTTTATGATATTACAAATGGTAGGACAAACCCTTCAACACACTGATTGGCACTTGGTGTAATATTTATTTGTCTTAAGTACAGAGATTCTAGAACAAACCTGCTAAAACTATTTGTCAGATAGCAGTAATACATTCTGAAATATTTTAAACACCTAAGTATCAATAAAATGAAGAAATGAACTAAAATAGAAACAAAATAAGTAAATAGGATCTTTAACAGAAATGTACACATTGAAAAAGTTACTGGTCATAAAATATAGAGATACTAGTTGAAAAAAAATGTATAATTGTTCAAGAAGCAAACATTCTCACTAATATTGTTTTTGTTCTACAACTAACATATAATTTGCATATTGGTGGTGCTAGTCAAACCTTTAAAAGAAAGTTGAAAAGAACATAAATGACATATCCTATGCGAATGGAGCTGGTTGGACATGGACCTTAAAATGAATTGTCCTTGAGGATAATTTTAACTTTTAGAACCTTAGCTAAAGTGTGAGTGATTAGAGAGATTAAGAGATAAAAAATTAGATAAATTTAAAGAGATGAACACATTAGTAACAAAAGTAACTTCATTTCTTAGTATTTGGGTTTTAATTTACGAACCTCAGGTTTAACTAGCAACTTGAAAATGTTGCCTAAACAAGCATCTGTTGAACAACTGAATGGATGAAGAATGAATATGCTAAAAGCTAAGTATGCACTAAACCAACAAACAAAACAATGCCTAGTGGGGGTTTTTTGAGTTAGAACCTGAAATACAATTGTTAATAATAGTTACTAATCAATCACTATATACCAAGATTATTGTTCCATTATTCTTGGAGATACTTTGAAAAGGACATATTAAAACAGAAAATGTACCCCCTCCCCAAAAAAATAAAAACATAGAAATGCATGAAATGATATCAGAAAGGCATAAAAGCTAAGCAAAACATTAAACCAAGATCATGTCTTATAGAATAGGTTGTTATATTTGAGGTGGTGATATTTAAGCTGGAATCAGAATGATTAGAAAAGAGCCTGCCAATAATTGGGAGAATATCATAACAGGCAAAGAAAAGTTAGTGAAAAAGCTATAAAGTTACAATGTGTGTAATATGTGTCATTACCACGCTGAGCAGAAAGTAGGCAAATGTATTTAGAAGTGAGGGAGATAATTTATTAAAGGGCAGAGAGGATGACCAGATTCATATATTTGGGGACTTTTTAAGAAAGGAGATTGATGGGGTGATATTCATCAAGCAACTGGAGGAATTTAAGAAAAGGAATTATATGAAACTAGAGGCCTACTGCACAAAGTTCATGAATGGGGGGTGGGGAGGTCCCTTGGCCCAGGGGTATGTCTGACTGCCGAAATTAGGCCCACTCCCAAGGGAATGGCCTAAACTGGCAATCAGACATCCCTCTGGCAGCCTGGGAGCCCTCAGGGGATGTCTGAATAACAGCTTAGGCCTGGTCCCCGAGGAAGTGGGCTCAAGCCATTAGTTGGACTTCTGTAGCACTGCCATAGAGGAGGGACAGGCTCCTGCCATCGCCACAGCACTGGCCAGCCATGAGCTGGCTTCTGGCTGAGCAGGGATCTTCCTATGGAAGTGCACTGACCACCAAGAGGGAGCTCCTGCATTGAGCATCTGCTTCTTGGTGGTCAGTGCACATCATACCAACTGGTCATTCCTGGTGGTTCCACTGTTAGGGTCAATTTGTATATTTGTATTATATAGGATTATACAATAAAAAAGTAATTGACAGGAAATTAATTAGAAGGTGGCCTGCAGGTGGAACTGAACAAGAGGGGCTGGACACACCCTGGAGCCAACCTCCTGCATTTCTAGGACAATGCTAGAACACATGTCTGCTATTTTGCTGCCTATGGAGTCTTGCTGGTGGGAATACTGACAGGTATAGCCACTGTGGAATTGTCTTCATTTTGTTAAGTTGAATGAGTTCTTGATAAAATTTGGATATTAAACCCTTATCTGAAATAGCATTGGCAAATATGTTCTCCCATGTATTGGGCTTTCTTGTTTTGTTGATAGTTTTTTTTTGCTGTGCAGAAGTTTTTTATTTTTATGTAGTCCCATTTGTTTATTTTCTCCTTAGTCTCCATTCCCCTAGGAGCTGTGTCAGTAAAGACATTGCTAGGACATACGACTGCTATTTTGCTGCCTATGGAGTCTTGCTGGTGGGAATGCAGACTGGTGCAGCCACTGTGGAAGATAGTATGGAGTTTCCTCAAAAAGTTAAAAATGAAACTTCCATTTGACCCACTAATCCCACTCCTAGGATTGTATCCCAAGAAACCAGAAACACCAATCAGAAAGGATATATGCACCCCTATGTTCATAGCAGCACAATTTACAATAGCTAAGATTTGAAAACAACCTACGTGCCCATCAGCAGTTGAGTGGATTATAAAACTCTGGTACATCTACACAATGGAATACTTTGCTGCTGTAAAAAAGAAGGAACTTTTACCATTTGTCACAGCATGGATGGAACTGGAGAGCATTATGCTAAGTGAAATAAGCCAATCGGAGAAAGATAAATATCACATGATCTCACTCATATGTGGGATATAATGACCAACATAATTTGATGAATAAGAATAGATCCAGAGACAAATGGCAGGGGAGGTGGAGAGTTAAGAGAGCAACCAAAGGACTTGTATGCATGCATATTAGCATAATCAATGGACACAGATACTGGGGTGGTGGAGGTTTGCCCGAAGTGGGAATGGCTAGAGTGGAGCGAGGAGTGTCAATTGGGGAAAACTTTAGACAATAAAACAAAAAGTAACTGAGAAAAAAAAGTCTTTAGAGAAAGCTGAAAAATTGATTATAACCACAAAGTAGAGAAAACATTTGATAACATTGGTTATTTGTTTATTTTCCACTCTGTTATTTTTAAATAAAAAAATATATAAAGTAAAACTATAATAGTGTTCTTTAACTTACTTAGTGATGGTTTATGTGAAAATTTGAGCCAGTAATCTTGCTATATATGTGATTTTACAAAAATTCACAGTATCATTGGCTTTTAATTGAGCAGTGGGGTTTTGCACATTTTGAAGCAGGATGTTAAGAATTCCAAGTTTTTATTTTAGATTATTTTATATTTTAAATCCTTTCATAGAAAATATTATTTCTGAATCAAAAAGCATTTGCAGAAATTTGAAAGTCCATTCATTGCTGATTGATTCATTTATTCTGATGAAAGACAAAATAAGTAAAATAAATGTCAGTCATATATTCTAATTTAATTTTAAAGTTTTTTATTGATTAAGAAAATTGTTATTTGAGGTGATATAGAGGAAGATAAGATTGCATATCTAATTGTTTAGGTGAATTGTTTAGAGAATTATCTAATTTAGACATATCAAATAGATTTGGTCTAGCAAGTATATTTTAAAATTTAGGTTGATGTATTGTTTTTTTGGTTTCTTTTTTAAGTTACTTATATGTTCAAATTGTCTGTGTAGGAGAAAATTAAATAAAATATTAACAATTTTATCTAACCTATTATGTTTTTTAAAATATATTTTTATTGATTTCAGAGAGGAAGGGAGAGGGGGAGAGAGATAGAAACATCAATAATGACAGAGAACCATTGATTGGCTGCCTTTTGCATGCCCCCCACTGGGGATGGAGCCTGCAACCCAGGCATGTGTTCTTTACCAGAATTGAAGCTGGGACCCTTCATAACACAGGCTGATGCTCTATCTATCCACTGAGTCAAACCACTACGGTTGACCTATTAATTTTTAATTAAAATATATTTGGGACTTATTGAGTATTCTCCATTGATATAGTTTTTAAATCATTTATGAGTGGAAGTACAAGATATGTCTTTATTTGCTTACATTAATGGGATTGCCATATCACCCAGATACTCAAAGTATATTTTTCTCTATGCTCAATGGGTTAGTATAATTTGGAAATCATCTTGATATTAAAAAGATATTTTCATGTTATATAACAGAATGGTCAAAATTGGAAATAAAATTAATCATTTGAAAAACAATACCTGAGTCTGTACTATGTGAAAATTTGGTCATATTTGGTCCTATTGGTGAATTCATTGGGTATTGTGCAAATTAGAAATGAAATAGATAAAATATGAGAAGGTTGATTAAGCATTCAGTATTTTAACACATATTCCGTATTTTAAAGTCTAAATCTTCTTGATGTTTAAAGTCTGCCATGGAATGAAAAAGTTATAAGAGAACTTTCAAGTCATCTAAACTTTTCAAAGCTTACAGACATCTGTATCATCATTGCTGCACATCTGCACATAGTTGTCCAGAGTTGAGAATTAGCAAGTAGCAAAAACTTCCTTGGTAGATTAGCTCATCCTGTTGCTCAGGTTATGGCAACTTCACCCTTACCTTGTTAATTTTATTGTACTGTTATGCCCAGATTTCAAGATCCCCAAAAACCCACCAGGAAGGAACCAAGCCCGCAGCCTCTGTCGATTCGTCAGGGGGCAGGATCAGGGGTCTGGTTAGGCAGGGGTACTGTGCAGTTTGCCTAATTTGGGCTGAGTCCACTTCTCTGCATTCCTCTCGGCTGATTTAAGGGGGAGCTGGGTCACTGACACATTCTGCGGCCTTTCTCGGAAGAGGGGACAGGTCAGAGACATAGCTACACAGGATGGAGGACACGCACAGTATGAAATGGAGTCAGCCCTGCTCTGCCCTTTCAGTACACGGTTTTAGGGTATTTTTTTTACTTTCCTTGGTTTATTGTCATATAAATTAGAGTTTTCTTCTTCGGATCTCAGAATATCAATTCTAGGTTGACAACTCTACAAAAATAGGAATTATATCAGTTTGGTTTACTCATAAGTTTAAAAATAGAAAGACATACACAAATATTGTAAAATACAATTTTGCAGGTTTAATTTTTGTATAATTACATTTATTTTACTTTCCATATTTGTGAAAGGTGATTGCCATATTATGTTTATATTCTACATATATTTGTATCTTTATATTTGTATCTAGACAATGGTCTGGAAAATGACTAAATATCTAACTCTGAGAACTTGCAAACTTATTATTTAAATCATCTTTAACTTAAAAAAAACTAGACTTGTTTCAACTTATAAAATTCATTTTTTTAAAAACCACTCTTGTATTACATTTCTGGCACTTATACCTTGCAAATGTTGGAGTCATACTGAGTTTCTCTTTTTTTAACGAGGAAGCTATACTTCCTAATATATTGGCTGTATCAGTAAAGAAAGGATGAATTTACATGTTAAAGAGATTACTTTTTATTCTTAATTTAAAAATAATTTTGAGAATTAGACAAGATTTTTAAGCTTTCAAGGACTTATATAGTCATTATGTCGATAGCCATGAAACAGAGCTTTTGCAACATTACATAAATGGGTTTATTCACTGGTTTAGAATTCAGAGACTATGGGGTTATTGTGTGTGTTTCTTCTTGCTGACCACTGTAACCAATATGATAAAAATAGTAGACCTGAACATCAGCCTATGCACACAGAGGGATATTCTTCATAGTGTTACAGTGAATGAGGTTTGAGTCTGGCATATTTATTGTCATGGTAATATGAAGAAATGTTCACATTCCTTGCCAAAATGTGAGAGACAGAGCATTTTGATGTATATCCATCTCTCAGTCTGTCAAGTGGCTTAGAGAAGAAACAAACATGTATGACCCACATATTACAATAGTTTTTCAACCATTGATACTTGACACATCATTGGTAGAGGGCAGGAAGGAAATTAATGAAATAATATAGTACAGTTGACCCTTGAACAACATAGGCTTGAACTGCATGTGTTGATTTATACAGGGATATTTTTCAGTAAATAACTGTACTTCTTGTTATCCACAGTTTAGAGTCCGCAGATGCAGAGGATCAACTGCATACAATGATTCACACCATATTATATATAGGACTAGAGCATCCATGGATTTAGATATCTGGCAGGGTCTTGGAACCAATCCACTGTAGGTACCAAGGATAGCTAAGTTTTGAAGGAGTCTGCAGTTATATATGGAGATTCAACTGAGTGGGGGTAGACACTCAACACTTACATTGTTCAAGGGTCAACTGTATTTTACATTGAAAGCATAATAATTTATTATCTATACCATGTCTTCAGTATTAAAATTACTGATATGCATAATTTAAAAATGCCTAGATGCACCTGTTACTCCAAAGAATACATTGTATTTTGGTGATCTCACCTGTTTTTCCTGAGACAAATTCAAGAATTTTTTAAAAGTTAGTTAACATCTTACTATATTTTGTCATTGTCGTGTACTTATGTTACCCACATGGCATCTTTGCTTTGTCAGAAGCCTTTTAACTTTTATCAGCTATGGCCCAGAATCTAATATTCTCCCAACCTTGTCAATGTCTTTAATAACTACATATTTTCTGGCAGTTGTATTTTGTAACAGTGTCCTCATATTCTTATGTCAAGTATATCCTATCTATATAAATTGTGTCCTTTGACTTCTATGATATAAAGACCATTGTTTTCCAATAGAATGCCTATCAAATATTTCATGTTTGAATCTCTGAAATACACGTAAAATTTATGATTTTTGAGTACTTGCCTATGCCTTTCTAACACTAGGGCTTTGCATAAAGTCTATTCTCAGGATGAGATTGATTAAACAGAGACCATGCTGTTAAGAATAAAGACCATTTCTGGAAATTGGTACTTACCTGCCAATCTCAGTAATAATAGTCTAACAGATATTGGGAGGAGATCTTGTTATTCCTATAATGTCCATATGAGGACAGTGAACGGGAGATTCATTGCATTTCCAGCAAGAAATCAATGGAACTGTGATTCACTCCAGTCCATGTCATTTAGCAAAAGCATTCTCTTTTCTCTAATTATGATGCATTGGGTTTCACTTTCGGCATGTGGAAGCTAGGGGGCATTCTGAAATTTGACTGGTTCCTTTAGCTTAATTTCTTATAATCATTCACCTTCTGCTTAAATGGTTATTAAGTTATAAGAAATGTGGTTTTTGTGTGTTTTTTCCCTTAGGGGATACAAAAAGGATATCAGTTCTGACTTTATCATTAAGAGAATGATTTTAAGCAAAAGAACATTTAAGGTAAAGTCTTTGCCAATGTTCTTTAGTCAAAATACTAGAACTACACCTGTAGGTGAACAAGTTGAGTATATTACTGTTGCACCAAACAATTAAATTTTATGGAGAAGGAAAGACAATATATATCTTTATATTTTCACATAATATAATAATATCTTTTTGTTATTTTCTGTCATATATATGATAGAAAATTATACAAGTAAATATGTTACCTCAGTTTAGTGCTTTGAAATCAATCAAATGTATTAAAGAATTGAAGACATTTATTACAGCTTATATTTTACACATTGATCTTAGTCCTGGTTAAGTTTATCTATCTATTATCTATCTATCTATCATCTATCTATCTTTTTTCATCTATTTGTCTATTATCTACCTCAGCAATTTTTAACTTTTTTCATATCATAGCACACATAATCTAACCACTAAAATTCTGCAGCACATCAAAAAATATTATATTTTTGCCAATCTGACAAAACATATAGGTATTGTTTTGATTCATTCATACCAGACAGCTATTGTTAGGTTAGTTGTTGTCATTTTTTCATTTGACAACTTAACGGAAAAGAGGTCAGTGTTCCTGACTAAGTAGGCAGGGATTGCATCTTTTAAACATTATTTTGGCATACCAGTGATATGGCATACAAATTTTGTACATAATTGGTGATTAAAATAATCATAAAACATTTGTGCATCTTTATAAACTCTCAATGACATAAATACTTATGACCTTCGGCATGTTCCTTTGTATCCTCTGATTTCTAAAACAGAAAAATCACTGCACTATAGCCCTGCTTTCTAATTAATAATTGTTTCTGAGATTATGAAACAGGAATAAAGTAGAAGACATTGACTTAAAAATGCTAATCGGTTTAGAGAATCTATTAAAAATCTCAACTAGCAAAAAACTAAACATCCCGACAAAGAAAAAATATACACAAAAACCTACAATAGCTGTGGAGTAGTAGGTAGTTGACTGATTAATTTGAAGATTCCCAATTTATCTATGCAGGTATAGATAATTAAAGACAAACTAGGGAAAAGTTAAAGGTAAAGGCCACTTTCCTATAACACTATGTTTTATCTTCTCATTCTAAAGCATTGTAAGGCAAGTCTCATTATTTCTATTGTCTGTACCTCCTGGTCCTCAACACTTATTCTTACTACTGTAATCTTTTTAAAGTTAAACAAATCATACATCTAAGCTGATAAATAAATTATTATTTGTGATATGTAAGGGGCGTACTTTAAAATGTCAACTAGTCTTACAAATAAAAAGCTCATTTTTAATGATTAAAAAATAAAAAGTGACAACTAATGATGTTGAAATCCTGACCTAAATGATCAAAGAACTATGAGTGTAGAGGAAAACTTCTATAAGGGAGAATATTATCTATAAATGGCAGACCTTGGGAATTTCTTCCATATATAGTACAGATAGGTCCATATTGAAACTAACAGCAGCCATCTACTCCCAACTTCCTGAGCAGATGCTGCTTTAGCCAGCAAATATCAACAGAGCAATCTGACTAACGTGCTCCATGACTAGCATTTTCTTTTTGGGAGGGTGTGCTTGGATGCTGATTCTAAAGACAGGTGAAAGAAAGATAAAGGCCACCTTCCTTAGAGCAGCACCTCACAAAGAGATTAAGTAGAAAAATTTCACTCCTGAGATGGTGCAGTCCGTGTTCTAAGCCTCATTGGTGCCTGGATCCTGGGCCTGGAAATGGCTATGACAGTAACTAATCAACCAGCTATACACTCAGGTCTAGGACAAAAGGCCACAAAAAACAAGCAGTGAAGGTCACCAATACACTGAGAAAGTTTGGTCTAATATATCCACAGTGAATTAAACAAGTACAAAGAATAATTCTTTTTATTACCCCTGGAACACTACCAGATTTTTGTTACATTATTTTCACATAACCAAACCCTCAATACATTTGAATGATCAGCCCAAAAAGTCACATATTTTGGCCAAAATGTAAAAATAAGGGACATTAATAACATAAAGGTATGAAACATTGCAACCCACATATATAAAAAATTCACCTTAAAACATTTTTTAAATAATAACTTATTTAAGTAATTTAATTCCATGAAAGTATAACATATAACTATATATGGCAGACAGCCAAATCTAAAACTAGAATAAATAATCAGCTCTAAAAAGTCTACTTATCAAACATGGAAGAAATAAGTATTGAACTCAAAGAGTTTACAAATATTATAAATATTACTAGATTATAAAGAATTGAATTAATAAATAAATCAGGAATAGGGTGAATTATAAAGACTTAATAAATGTATCTAGAAATGTTTAAGTAAGTGGGCAATATAAAATATACACATACACAAATCTCTGTCAGAATTAATCATTAAATGGGAGGAAGGGGAAGCAAAACATTGAGAAAGAGAAAGCTTCAAACTTCCAATAAAAAGCAATCAAAATATTTTAAACATTTAATTTCTACTTTGGGTAATATAGAAGAATATTTTTTTGGAAGTAAAGGAATGTACTTTGCAAAAGAGAGATAGTTCAAATGCTCTGACTCAATTAAATGTTCATTCCATTACTGAACAAATGACCTTCTGCAAAGTACATCTAGATTCTAGATAAAGTACACCAAATATACATTTCAACATTCTTCTAGACTTGCTGAAAGTAATGAGCCGCCCTCCCGCCGCCAAAATAAAAAGCTGTAAATGAAGCAAGAATTCCCAAAGGTTAAAACAACTTGAAAGATGTATTTATTTATTAGACAGATATCTATATTTGAACTAAAATGGAATCCCATGCTTTGTGATCTTGGAAAAAAGTTGGGGTCTAATCCTAGACTTCTTTATACTTGAACTTAGAAGATGGAAAGTAGCTAATAGCAGTTCAGGGAAAAGACAAAATCCTTGCTAGAAGAAGGCAAGATTAAGAGCCTCTGGGTTATCACAAAATAAAGCTCATAATTATGAAAAAATGCCAGACACACAACACAAAATCACTCTAAGCGACTATTCCTAATTGGAAAGTAAATGTTAAACCTTCATGGAGATGAGTTTGGCAACATTTATCAAAATTGTTTAAGCATGTACCTTTAACTTATTCCATATTTAGCTCTAGCAATCTATCTCAGATACACTAGCAAAGATACATAATGGCATATGCACAGAATATGAATTGTGGCTTTACTTATAGTAACCAATGAATAAAAGTATTTACATTTTATCAATATGGATTGGGAAAATAAAATATGGCTTATCTGTGAATGAAAATTTTGAATATATAAAAAGTATTGAGGAATGTCTTTATATACTGCCATAGAATAATTGCTAGAATACTTTTTTAAGTTGAAAGAAACAACAAAATGTAGAACATTGTTCATAACATATAAAATATCTTTTTTGTTTGAAAGAAAATTATGCTTGTATTTATATGTATATGTCTTTGGTATGTGTGCATATATTTAGCTTTGCTTATATATTTTTTAAATGATGGTAGAATAGGTAAAAAAATAAATGTATAGCAATATGAGGAGTGAGGAAACAAGGGAGACTTCTATGAATTTAACTTTATTTTAGAATAGTTTAATGTTTTACATAATTAAAAATAAATCAAAATGAAAGTAAAGCACAAAATTGAAAGTGAGTAAAAAGAACCTTTCTCCCAATTTAATTCTCATTAATTTCTATAATAAAGTAACTTTGCCTCTATTTTTCATTTATCAGTGGCCGATGTCTTAATTTTTGGAGAAGAGAAGATAGTTCAAATGCTCTAACTCAGTTATATGGTCATTCCTTTACTTCACAATATATTTGTTGTAATTATTTCACTAGAGGCCTGGTGCACAAAATTCATGCAGGGGGGATTGTGTCCCTCAGCCTAGCCTGTACCCTCTCCAATCTGGGACCCCTCAAGGGATGTCCAACTGCCCGTTTAAGCCTAATCCTACCGGATACTCCTCTCACAATCCAGGACTGGTGGCTCCCACCTGCTCATCTGCCTGTCTTCCTGATTGCCCCTTACCACTTCTACCTGCCAGCCTAATCATCCCCTAACCACTCCTCTGCCAGCCTAAATGATGTCTAATTGCTCCCCTACTAAACTGTTTGCCCCTCAATGCCCTCCCTTGCAGGCCTGGTCACCCCTAACTGTCCTCCCCTGCAGGTTTGATTGCCCATAACTGCCCTCCTATGCAGACCTGGTCCTTCCCAACTGCCCTCCTCTGCTGGACATCTTGTGGTGGCTATGTTGTGTCCACATGGGGGCAATCATCTTTGATCACATGGAGGCAGCCACCTTGTGTGTTAGAGTGATGGTCAACTTGCATATTGTTCTTTTATTAGCTAGGATAGAGGCCTCACACAAGGGTGGGAGCCAGCTGGTTTGCCCTGAAGGGTATCTTGGATCAGAGTGAGGGTTCCCTTGGGGAGTGAGGTGGCCTGGATGAGGGGCCTGTGGTGGTTTGCAGGCTGTCCATGCCTCCTGGTGACCCAAGAGGAGGCCCTGGTATCTGAGATTTATTTATTTTCTGTAATTGAAACTTTGTAGCCTTAAGTGGAGGCCAAGGCAGGCCAGGGCTGTGGAAACTTGGTTTCCTCCATTGCTGCAGTTAATTCAAGCCTCCTGCTCTTTCCAGCTCTGTGGCTGCCATCATTTTTGTTGGGATTTATTTATCTTCTATAATTGAAACTTTGTAACCTTAAGCAAAGGCCAAGGCAAGCCAGGACAGGTGGAAAGCTTGGCTTCCTCCATTGCCAGGGAAACCCAAGCCTCCTGCTTTTTCCATGGCTGCAGCCATCTTGGTTGGGTTAATTTCGATATTTTCTTCTGATTGGCTGGTGGGCATAGTTTGTGAGTGTAGTGGAGGTATGATCAATTTGCATATTACTCTTTTATTAGATAGGATCATTTCCTTAAATTTAAATGTTTGAGCCATGGGAAGGGAACCAAGGACAATGTGAATTTCTAAAAAAAAAATTCACAAAGCAAGCAACACTCTAAACAGGGTTTCAAGATTAATATTGTTAGGTAGGAAAATATCATGAAGCTGTATATTATCAGTATTAATATTCACCTAGTAATGGAAGAATAAAATTAATTTTCTTTTTATTAATTATATTGATATCTGAAAGATTTTGCTATTAATATATAATATTTAAACATTATAGTTTGAGATTTATGCTTTCTGTTGATGCCTTTGAAATCATTAAATTGTGTCATTTTCTTCCTAGGTAATAATTTTCTGTATTGCAGCTATCTTTCCTATAAAAATTTATCATTAATAATATATTTTAAGATTACTGTACTTGGAATTCTATCATCATCTCACTCATTGGAACTTGGTAACACAGTTGCCTTAAAGAATTTGGCCCATTGCTTAAACATAAGATTAAGTAAATGGAAAACAAAAGCAGTAGAAACAGTTTGATTCTTTCTATAGGGGCTTTCCAAATACCACATCACTAGAGAGAACATTTTGTAAATGTTGCATAAGAAATTGTGTTTTGAAAATGCAAATTACTGAAAATTCTCCCTTGGAAGAAAAGGAGTAGGTGAGCTTGAACAAATGCATGTGGGCAAAGCCAAGCAAAGGAAACAAAAGAAAGAAATATCCTCCAGTGCCTACACTTGAGCAGAGACAGGTTGTACCCTGGCTCACAAAGGCCCTGGAAATAGGAGGAGACTCAGGAAGAAGTTTGCAGGATGCAGTCACTGCTGTGGCCTCTTGCAAGGTGCACAGAGTCTCTGCACTGATGTGATGTGTGTATTATCCTTGCACCTGAACTCAATGGGGAGAATTCCAGAGGCAAAAGAAGATGCTCTGTTACCCTGTAATCCAGAACAATGTCAGGAGAAGAACTGAGATTGTACAATGCAATTAAAATTTGTGTTTATTATTTACAAAAGTAAAAACCTTCATTTAGAATTTCCTTTTTTAAGCCATGTGGAAGAAATTCTCCATGGATAGCATTAGATGTGGCTTTTGGTAATGTTTTAAGATCAACTATTTGAGTTGCATGCTGAATAAAAAGGGGAAGTTGAACAGAACTGAAAAAGGAAAAGGAAACAATGGAGTTAGAAGGAAATAACTGGTAAAATAAATTGGTCCTTCTCAGTATTGAGAAGATATAGGCAGCTCAAATCAACTGAATCTGAAGGAAGATTGCACATTGATGCTGTTGTCTACACTTTGAATTCTCTCATTTTCTTGACAATTTGTTCTTTGGGTATCAAGTAGCACAGGACTATATTTCTCAAATGTTTTTAATAGCTGGCCTTTTTGTGACTGATTATTTGTTAAAAGAAAGATGGCCTGAAGAAAAATAGAGGAATAATTAGATAGCAAAGAAATATTGAAACAGCCAGGTTAGAATTACATTAGTATTATAATTATAATAACTAGCATTTATTTATCATTAACTTTCAGGCACTTTGCATATATAAGATATATCTTACCTAATAATAGAGAAAGATGTAAATTGACTATACATCTGCTACACCCACAGCCAATCAGAGTGAGTATGCAAATTAACCCAATAAAGATGGCAGTTAATTTGCATACATACCTGGGTCTCAGGAACCTCCTCAGCACCAAGATCACTCTCAACCAACCATTTGTGACAACATGGATGAACCTGGAAGACATTATGCTACGTGAAATAAACCAGATACAGAAAGACAAATACTGCATTATCATTTATACATAGAACCTAAAAAAAAAATCTAATTCATTAACAACAGAGGTAGAAAAGTGGTTACCAGGGGTGGGTTAGCGGAGAGTGGGTGAGAAAGGAACATTGAAAGTTTTCCCCTAAATAGAAGAAAGAAAAAAAAAATGCATCACTTCCAAATCACCTTTTAACAAAACATCTAGCATATTTTTTTTATAATTAGGTTAAAACAAATAAAACTCTCCCTCCTCTCTTTCTTCTTATTCTTTTAACCCACTGAAATCAGGCCTAGTCGCCCCATGCAGCCTGCTGCTCATTTTTTGGTCGTCTCTCATTAACCCCCCTGACAGCCTGGTCACTCCACATAGTCTGCTTGTTCATTCATTTGGTCATCCCTCACTAACACCCCTGCTGGCCTGGTCACCACACGCAGCCTATTGATCAGTTATTTGGTTGTCACTCACTAATCCCCCTGCCAGACTGGTTGTCCAACACAGCCTGCTGTTCAGACATCCATTTGGTTATTTCTGTTATGATGACCCCTGGCTTTTTACATATTAATATTACTATATGTAGATGGTACCCAAGTCAATGAGTTTAGGCCTGGAATGCAGGGCATCTGTGAAGAAGTAGTCACTTATGTTGCCATCTGGATGTCCCTTTGGAGGTAAGAAAGCACATTTCTTGGGTTAATCTATTTCTCTCTATACCCTAACTCAGTTACTACCACAGGTTCATCATATTTCTAAGCTAATAAAATAGGTGCTTGTCTTGAATTTATTCTCTTATTCATTCTACCCTTACACCTTATCCATTGGCAAGTCCTATAGATTCTAATCATGATATATGTAAGGATCTTCCCTCTGCATCTCCACTATTGCTATGTTGGTTGAAATTTGTATCATTTCTCACTGAGCCTATTGCTCTGACTTCCCAAATCACCTTTACTCTCCATACCACACAGATGCCGGTATGTCTTATCTTCCTGATAATGCAGAAGAGATTCCATGGCTGCCAGGATTGAATACGTACAACGGTTCTCATTGTCCATAGAACATCTCAAAACAACTCCTGTTCTATATTTTGTCATACCTTTCTCTTCATGTGCCAACAACTGGTGGTTAGCCTAGCTAATCACAGCTATTTAATGTGCCATGTTGTTTTATACCCTTGTGTATTTCTTCACTGAACTAAGAATGCCCACACTTTCTACTTGCTTAGTTCTCTGGCATCTTTTGAACATTTCAAAAACCTATTGGGAAAAATATATAATTGCTCTGTATTTCCCTGATATGATTATAAGAATAACTTCAAAATTCTAAATTCTCAAACAAGCAAATATCAGCACCTAAGCACATCAGTTTGCATTTTATTCAATCTGCTTTCAAGGCAACTAAATGCCTAAGAAAGCAAATGTCACTTCAGCTATAGAGTTGGCCATCTTTGCTCATTTATATGCAAATTCAAATGAAAAGCAATATGATGTACCAATGATAGTTATTCCAGAAGATTGTGTGCCTAATACATTTTGAACACATAATTTATTATTGTAATTCAGGGACCAGCAGTAAAACTTAATGCATTCTGTTGTTTTGCAAATCTGTTGATTATTTCCTTAAGGAGATGGTGTCAAACATTGACTTCTCAGATGAAGGTCAGCAAAATCTTAAAATCTGTTCTGGCTCATTGGACTTCATAGTTAGACACACAAATGTCGGAGTAAGTTAAATGTATAAAACAACTAGAAAAAAGAATGAGTGATAGGATCTAGATAAAAAAAAAAAGAGAAACATGAAAATTAACCATTACTCTTCTACACCACAAGGTATTCCCACAAGCCAATCAGGAGCGAGTATGCAAATCAAACCAACCAAGATCGCAGCTGGCCACAGAGCTGGATCAAGCAGGAGGCTGAGTTGCCCCGGGTGATAGAGGAAGCCAAGCTTCCCACCCACCCTGGCCAGCACTGGCCATTGCTCAAGGTTATAAAGTTTCAATTACAGAAGATAAATAAATCCCAGATACTTGCTTCCAGCCAGCCTTGGCCTCCACTCAATGAGGCACTGAAAAATAAATAAATAAATAAATAAATAAAGGAGGGGATAGGACCTTGAGTCTCCTGGGGGTGATCAGGCCAGAATGGGACAGCAGGGGCTGTTTGGGGAAGCAGATCATCAGGAGGGCCATTTGGGGATGAGAAGGCCATCAGTGGGGGTCAGTTGGAGTGGGTCAGGACAGCAGATGGGGCAGTTTGGAGTGAGCAGGCCAGCTGAGGGGCAGTTGGGGGTGAGCAGGCTGGCACAGGGGCCAATTGGGGGTAATCTGGCTGGTGGGAGGTATTTTGGGTTGAGCAGGCCAGCAGTGGGGTGTAGTTAGGGGTCAGCAGGCCTGCAGGCAGAGTGGTTAGGGGCAATCAGGCAGGCAGGCAGGCAGGCAAGTGAGCAGCTGGAGTCAGCAGTCCCAGATTGTGAGAGGGATGTCTGACTGCCGGTTTAAGCTCAATCTCTATAAACTGGCAGTAGGACATTCTTGGAAGGGTCCCAGACTGGAAAAGGTGGAGGCTGGGCTGAGGAACACCCCACCCTGATGCACAAATTTCATGCACCGGGACACTAGTATAATATAAAAGTCTGCTCTCTCAGCAGAGAGTATAGTATTCCTCAATGAAAGAGCCACTCTTCCATTCGAGTCTCACTAAAAGAGTGATTACTTTGATTTTAAAAAATGGTTTAATAAAAATACATGATCAAAACATTTAACTAGTGCCTGCCCAGTGTGGCTCAGTGGCCAAGTATCCACCTATGAAACAGGGGATTATGATTTGATTCCTGGTCAGGGCACATGCCAGGGTTGAGGGCTCAATCCCCAGTAGAGGGCATGCGGAGGCAGATGATCAATTATTCTCTCTCATCATTGATGTTTCTCTCTCCCTCTCTCTCAGAAATCAATGGGCTAATATTTTTATTAAATTACTTTACAAATATTACATTGATTTTAAAACTCAATCTATACAAATAGTAAATTCTCTTATCTCCATTTTACCTAATAGAGACTACATATAAAATTTCCAAGTTCCTACAATACCAGTTACTCATATGTGGCTAAAAGACAGATTCCTTTAATTTTTAGTCAATTTGTGTTTAATAGATAAGAGCTACATAAACAAATGTGCCTTTATATTTCATCATTTCTGACTTCCTTTCTGTCAAAACTTCTTAAGAATATAGCATTCTAAGTTTCAATTATTTCTTGTTCTCTAGTACACACTAAACATCAATATTACTAGAGAGATAATCTTGAAAATAGGATGGAACATAATCCATAAAGACCACCACATGTCGTAAAAATAGGACCACTTAATAATTCCATTCATAAGGCACCTAACTTATACTGTCTTGTTCTATAGTTTTTAACTGTGACTGTCTATGTAACTTAAGTGTAAATGTATGAGGTCAAGGATTATGACTCATATCTTGGTATTCCCAAAACAACTAACATAAACCACTCACTACACATAGCAGGAATAGACTGTTTATTAATTTATTGCCCGAGATATAGAAATAATTAGAGTGATATGGATTTTTTTAAAGAGCTGAGCTTTAGTAATAAAAGGAGGTGAAGAAAATATTTAAATGGTTGAAGGATGGAAAGAAAAATTAGAAGCAAGAGCTACACGTTAGTGTACCAGGCATGCATTCAGATTGCTTTGAGAAAAAAAAAACCTGGGCATATGGTTTAAAAACGACCCAAGTCACAAGATACCAGGGAAATTCTTTAAAAAAATATTGTATTTTAAAAAATATATTTTTATTGATTTCAGAGAGGAAGGGAGAGGGAGAGAGATCATTGATCAGCTACCTCCTTCACACCTCCTATTGGAGATCTAGCCTGCAACTTGGGCATGTGTTCTTGACTAAAATCAAACCAAGGACCCTTCAATCTGCAGGCCGATGCTCTATCCATTGGGTCAAACCAGCTAGAGCTCTTAACAAATCTTTTAATTTTTTATGGTGATCTTAAGTAGTGCAAAAGACAAATAAATATGGAGTGAAAGTGAAAGAACTCAAGGACTACATCCAGATTTTAATCCTAAAAGCTTTAGGCTCTGGACCCCTAAGTATTGGTCACCTGAGATTATTGTGACTCACCGTTTTGGAATATACTTTCTGTTTGGACATTGATGAGCACAGGATAACTCAGAGAATTAACGGGACAGAGGCCTTCTCTATATTTGAAAATTCTGGTCTATTAATCAGCTATGTAAGTATCAGTCAGAAAAAAAAAAAACAAGATGTGAAACAATATGCATATATTTCTACCCAGGATATGCTCCTATATTGGCAATGATAGAAACAGAAAGCAAGTCTAATTAATTACACAGGCATATTTCAAGCAAATGTGTGTGTTCCTCCCTAGAAACATTCATCATTGTAAACTCAGGCACAAGGACTATAGAAAGTGATAGTTATTCTTAGCTGGGTCTTTACAATTCACGTTCAATAATGAGAGGAGCAATGAGAGTGAATAGTTTTGTAGAGAGAATTCAATAAACCATAGGTTCTAACCTTATACAGAGGGATATGAAGACATAAACTTGGGTACTGAGCATAAGAAAGTGATGGCAATACACTAGAGCTCTCTATAAGGAGTGGGAGTGTAACGAAGGGTCTATTAAAGTATGTGGGCTAGAAAAGAGTAGGAGGCAGCAAGAAGAGAGGATAGTTAATAAAGGTATCAATGATAGTGTGGCTGAAGTGACATGGAGAAAAGAGAAAACAGAGACACCAAGTCCTGAAAGGAGCATCCATGTGATGGTGCAGTTACCAATAATATGGTGATAAAAAGGCCAGTGGGGAACAGTGGAGGCAGGGGATGGGAAAATTAAAAGAAACAGCTGTCATGCCTGGCCAATGTGGCTCAGTGGATTGAGCATTGTTCCATGCACCAAGAGGTTGCTAGTTTGATCCTGGTTAGAGCAAATGCTCAGGTTGCAGGCTTAAACCCCAGTAGGGGGCATGCAGAAGGCAGCCAATCAGTATTTCTCAATTATCAGTGTTTCTGTCTTCTATCCCTCTCCCTTCCTTTCTCTCTCTCTCAAAAAAAAACAACAATAAAAACATATTTTTAAAAATGAAAGTAAAATGAATAGCTGTCAAAATCCCTGGGCTTTGGAAAAGAAAAGGGGAGAAATTACTTGAAAGAAGCAATAGAGAGCAAGGGGACTGTGTTTCCCAGACCTAACGTATGTAGACTGTGAGAGAAAACAAAGAAACAGTTTTGTTTTGCAGATGGCTTCCTCAGGGCTGAGCAGATTTCATATGAGGTGGGCAGGGAAGCTTCTGAGATAAGGTTTAGGATATGGAGGTCTTTGCTGTTTGTAATGACCATCAGCCATCAAAAGGAAAAGCCAGGAGGAGCAGGGGGCAGAAAATGAGTCAGGAAAGATGCACAAAGTGGTATGACACTGGCAGGAAGAGTCTTCACCATGGGTCTTTGGCACTAAGTGAAGTAATCAGGGATGTAAGGCATGAGGGATTAATCCTGACAGTCTCTTGGGGAAAGCTGAGTCACCAATTTAAGTTGAAAGTAAGGGGTCACAGACAATTTACACAAAACTCTTGAGAATAAATGAGCTAACCTGAATATCAGAAACTCATTTTGCTGGCTTTCTTAGTGCTGTCCCACACAGAATATTCAATAGACTGTCAACGTAAGAGATATCCAGACCTGTAGAGAATTTTTATAAGAGTTGATTTGAGCCAAACAGAGGATATGACTGGAAGCAAGATCTCACAGACGGTGAAAAATATTTTGGAAAATAAGTCTGCGGTTTCTTTTATGCTTTTGAGATTAAGGAGGGGACATGAAGAGTACATGAAGGTGGAAGAAAGCAAGGCAGGGATTGGATTACAAGGTACTTAAATTTATGTGCTCTCTTGAGGGCTGTCAAGCTTTACAAAGAAGTGTCTGAAAAGATTTTTCACAAATTAGGAGGCGTGTGAAAGAGGCATTACAAAGATGTGTTAACCTAGTTGCACAGAAACGGAGGACAGGACTTGCTTAAGGCAAAGATGAGCCTTTTAGTAAAGAAGTTATAGTTTGTCTGTCATGACCAGTACAGTAAAAAAATTTATGATCACATCACCCTCTGAGGTTACTTTCCATCAAACCCCTTTTTTTTGTCTATAAGGCCTAGCCATAATGTCTAGGATGCTCCAGCAAAGTGTCATATAGGTTCAGTTACTAGTGCAATATTAGCAAAGAGCAATGTTCTAAATATTTGTTGGAGGAGTGACATTTATCTGTGCTCTTCTCCTTCAGCCCTCCACTTGAAATCAGCCACCACTAAACCATTTTGCCCAGCTCTGCTTCTGACGCCCTCTGCCAACACAGCCCAGGGGCCACCCTGTTCACCAGGCTGCCATCATCACTGATTTGGCTCTGCAGCCCTGTCCCTCAGTTCTATGTAGAAATGGAAAGAATGAATTTCTCTTTAAGTCTCTTTCCTAGGAGGGCCTTGCTTCCCTTGGTTTCTCAAGGTCATTCTTCAATGTGTGCATTGTAACATTTTTCTATTCACCACCTGATCATTGAGAGAAATATGGACACTATCTTCTTAGCCATTTTTCTCACTCTCTTCTCCCATCTCTCTTTCTTGCCTGCTCTCATTCTCAGCAACCTCTCTCTCTAGAAGTATCCTTACCTTAAAAATCAAGTCATGCAAATATATATATTTGGAAGTCACTTTCCCTACACATATCTTTTCTGATTCAATAAAACTTATCAAGAGACTTATTTGATCAAGTTGCCTTAAAAATCTATTTGTCTAATCTTTCTCCTAATTTATTGTACATAATGTTAGCCTAAAAGAGTGTATTTTTATACATTATTTCTCAGCCAACCACATAGCAAAAGCTTTATTATGATTTGGAATATATCAACTATGTTCTCCAAAGTTATCATATTTTGCAATTCTTATTCTGATGCCTACTAATAGGGGTTGATCGGAAGAAAAGATTAGTAAATGGGGCCAAAGAAAACAAATATATTTCTTAGTTAATAGCCAGGTCTACATAGATCTGATGTGGCAAAAAGTTTTAACTCTTTAGTAATTTATTTCAATTATTAAGTAATTTATAAAAGTAAGATATGTATGCAACAGTCACATAAGTGAACATCATTTCTAAATTAAATAAAATAGTATCTGGCAAAGACTAATCCTCAGGTATCAATAAAACATTTTTATTATATTACATATGTAGAATTTTATTAAATTTTATTAAAAAGTTGAAATGCCTGATGTGCGTAATCTGATATAAAATTTTTATACTTCAATTTTTTCCAGAAATATAATTATTATTAAATTCATAAAAAATTAATAATAAACAGAAGATATAGAAGAAGGTTAGCAGCATCATATTTACCTGCTGATTCATGAGACTGTAATATAAAATCATATATATCTGGGAAGTCATTTAACTTGTCATGCCTAAGATTTCTTTTCCTATTTACTTTTAAAATTAATGCTATTGACATATTCACAAGGTTGTTGAAAGGCATGAATAACATAAAATTGTAAAGCAGTTTAGAAATATAAAGAGCTACATAAATACTTGAAGATGGCTGTCTTCTGTAAAGAAAGTCTGAATTTCTATTCATTTCATTAGTATGAAATGAAACTCATATCACTTGAGTGTTATGAGAAAGAAATAAAATCTAAATTCTTCATACATAATGAAGAAATAGTTGACATAAAATGAATGGTGACATGAAATTTACATATTTCAGCTCTTACCTGACCTTTTCACATTCTCTAAAATCTTTGCCTACGATAAATGGCTACTTAGTCATTTAGAAAATCAAATTCAATTGGGCCAAATACTTTGTAATAAAACTGTCTCATAAACTAAATTCTCCTCTAAAGAAACTACTCATGAAAAGAAATATAAGTACCAGTTGAAACATTGTCCCTAAGAGAATAATTTAAACTTCTGTAGAGAATTATTTTATTGATTTTTGAAAATGCTCAGTCATTGACCCAGTATGTGACCCTATACAAGTTCTTTAACTCTGAGCCTCAGCTCCTACAATTATGAAAGCAAGGACAATAACACCTGTCTCACAAAGTAACTGTATTGTGTTACATATATGAGAATTTATTGAACATATTTCCTGCAGGTTTACAGGTAAGGAAGAATGCTGAAACACTATGATTTGCACTTTTTGAAATGTTTTGACTTTGTTTTAGGACAAGCAAAATGTCCAGCCATATACCTCCCTTGCTTGCTCCCTCTTTGCAGAGGTGAAAATTCAATGAAAGCAATATTTAATAAAGAAACACAATATGGCTGAAACCAGTTTGGCTCAGTGGATAGAGCGTTGGCCTGCAAACTGAAAGGTCCCGGATTCAATTCAGGTCAAGGGAATGTATCTTGGTTGCAGACACATCCCCATTGGAGTGGGGGGCTGTGGGCAAGGAGGCAGCTGATTGATGTCTCTCTCTCATCAATGTTTCTGGCTGTCTATCCCTTCCCCCTTTTTCTTTGTAAAAAATCAATAAAAAATATATTTAAAAAAATTTAAAAAAAAGAAACACAATATGAATTAGACTTAATTTAGTTTAGTTTTAGAAAAAAATAGTTCATTTAGATATGGATTTATGTAATAAATATATTTTATAACCCAGAGATTATTATGGTATCATTGGTGGTATGAGGCAAACTGTGCTATATAGTATATTCAGATTTTAACTAGTTCATTGCTCTTGAGATTTATTCACATAAATTGGCATCTTCAAGCCCTGTCAACTCTGCAACCTTTAGCCATAAATAAAAGTGCCAGACATGGATTTTTATTAACTGACCAAAGTAAATGTAACTTTTTGTTACATATATGTCAGCATCCAATTTAACTAACATATATTTCTTAAATGAGTCTTGTTTAGACCACTTAAATCAATGTATTAAAACAATATAGGATTATATATAATAAAGATAATTATAATCCTGGGACTGTATAGGAAGAATATATATAAATAGAAGATAAATAGATAGATAGATGATAAATACATACATATTTGTGTATGTGGATGACATATATGATAAAGATAATAATAATAAATTATAAAAATGGGATTGTAAACATGCCAGTGTTTCTCAATGGTTGAGCATTGTCCTATGAACCAAGAGGTCATGGTTCAATTCCTGGTCAAGACATATGTCAGGGTTGTGGGTTGATCCCCTGAAGGGAATGTGAAGGAGACAATCAATCAATGATTCTCTCTCATCATTAATGTTTTTATCTCTTTCTCCCTCTCCCTTTCTCTCTGAAATCAATAAAAATATATTTTTAAATAGAATTATATTATAGATTGGAGGCCCAATACACAAAATTCATGCAAGAGGCTCTGCCCTCGCAGCCCCACATGCCTCCCCTGGCCCTTGCAACCCTGGCTTAGTCAAAAGGTCATCCGGAAGGTCATCCAGAAGGTCTTCTGGACAGTTGCTCTGCTGTTTGGTATATTTAGCATATTAGCTCTTTATTATATAGGATAGTGCACTCTAAGTTGTTTTTTTTCCCCATTTAACAACCCATAACTAACTAAAACCTATTTACCTATGTATGTATGTATTTATGTATGTATGTATTTATCATCTATCTATCTATTTATCTTCTATTTATATATATAACTATCCATGTGACCATTTTCACATTTGCCCTTTCCATGCAAGCTTGTGCAATATGTGGTACAAAAAACAATAAAGTGCCCTAACTGGTTTGGCTCAGTGGATAGAACATTGGCCTGCAGACTGAAAGGCCCCGGGCTTGATTCTGGTCAAGGGCATGTACCTTGGTTGTGGGCACATCCCCAGTAGGGGGTGAGCAGAAGGCAGCTGATTAATGTTTCTCTCTCATCGATGTTTCTAACTCTCTATCTCTCTCCCTTCCTCTCTGTAAAAAAATCAATAAAATATATTTTTTAAAAAACACAAAATAATAAAGCAGAGAACCTAGAAATGGAATTCTCAAAGCAAGGACAAAAAGGTGGGCAACAGGAAAGTTTGTCAGCAGATAGCAGCGTCCTGCTGATGAAATTAAAGCAGATAGCAAGCTCAAGGTCAGGGAAATACTGTAGCCCTTTGAAGACAGCATGGTAAAAATAAGAGACCCAATGACAGAGAATCTGTAGTTTTTGTTTATTAGACAAATATACTAAGTCAGATAGAAACCTAATTATTGAAACTGAAGTCTGAGGTTATACACAGGGCAGAGTATGAAGAAAGCCTTGGGAATCTGGAACAAGGAAGAATCAAAACAAATAAAACAATTCATTTTCTGTTTTCTGAAAGCTCTTTCAAGCTCTTTCTCATTTTAAGGCTTTCACATATGCTTTTACCCTCTTATCTAAATATATAACCTGGTATTCTTTCATTGACTCTCTCACATATATCCTTTAAAACATTCTTCATGTATCATAGAAATATGCACTTGAAACCTTTATGATCTTATTAAGCAATGTCACCCCAATAAAATTTGTTTTAAAAAATTCTTTAAAAAGAATACAGTTTACATTGAATGGGAATTATATTGTAAACCATCAATAATTAAGATAAAAGTTTAAAAATATATTATCTCAGCTTTTAATTAACTGAAAAAACATGATGGTACAGCCTGTTATGGATGAACTATGAATACTGCAGGATCTTAATAAACTAATGGAATCTCTAATCTGTTATCAGTTCCCAGTGTCTTTCCTCTGGATTTCGTAAGGCTTTATTTGTTTACACATCTTCAAGCTTCCTTGAATAAGGGTGGGAAATATAATGAACATGGCTCAACCAGAGTGGCTCAGTGGTTGAGCATTGACCTATGAACCAGGAGGTCATTGTTCTATTTCAGGTCAGGGCACATGCCTGAATGGCTGGCTCCATCCCCAGTAAGAGATCAATGATTAGCTCTCCTCATTGATCTCTCTCCACCTTCCTCTCTGAAATAAATGATCCTATCTAATAAAAGAGTAATATGCAAATTGACTGTACCTCCATTACGCCCACCAGCCACATACACCAGCCATGCCCAATAGCCAATCAGAGTGAGTATTCAAATTAACCCAACCAAGATGGCTACAGCCACAGAGAGAGCAGGAGGGAGGCTTGAGTTGTCCCTTGCGATGGAGGAAGCCAAACTTTCTGCACACTCTGGCCCACTCTTAAGGCAACAAAGTTTCAATGGCTGTGCTAGCAGAAAGCTTGGCTCCACTCCAGGCTACAAAGTTTCAATTGTAGAAGATAAATAAATCCCAGATTCCAGGGCCTCCACTTGGGTCACTGGAGGTGTGGATGGCCTACAAACCATCACAGGCCCCTTACCCAGACCACCCCACACCCCAAGAAACACCTACCCTGATCCAGGATACTTTTCAGGGCAAACCAGCTGGCCCCCACCCATGCACCAGGCCTCTATCCTATCTAATAAAAGAGTAATATGCAGATTGACCATCACTCCAACACACAAGACAACTGCCCCTGTGTGGTCAAAAGATCCTGTCCCCATGTGGACATAAGATGGCCACCACAAGATGGTCAGCAAGGGAGGGACCAGATCTACAGTGGAGGGTAGTTAGGGATGACCAGGCCTCCAGGAGAGGGCAGTTAGGGGCAAACAATCTGGCAGGGGAGAAGTTAGGCATCAATCAGGCAGGCAGGGGAGTGGTTAGGGGGTGATCAGGCTGGGAGGGAGAAGCAGTTAGGGGCAATCAGGAAGGCAGGTAGGTGAGCAGTTGGGAGCCAGCAGTCCTGGATTGTGAGAAGTCCCAGATTTGAGATGGAGCAGGCTTGGCTGAAGGATACCCCTCTCCCCCATGCACAAATTTTGTGTGCTGGACCACTAACATATATAATAAAAAATATGGCTAATAATGGAGGTTGGGCTTACTCTCAGCTTGGAATAAAGGACATCAAACAGGAGATCATACAAAAAAGGGAGTTAAAAGATAGGATAGGCTTTGTATTCCTAGAAAGCAGAGCAACGTGATATAGTCTAGTTAAAATAAATGTTAAGTTGTCTCCATATTTTTGCTGATAATAAAAAAGTTGGTTAGGAAGGGGTTAGCCATGTTGCACACAGGAAAAAAGGCAATGGGGCAGGGTAAACTAAGGCCAGCCTAGCAATGGGGTCTGTTTGGGTGGGCCAATGTGAACAAGACCAAGAGCTGAAGGAGGTGAGTTCAAGTTGAGTTTAGGAGGGAAATGAGAATGAGATCTTTCAGGGCCTCCAGGCTAAAAAGGAGTTGGCTTCTCTGTAATCCAGAATGCCTCTGGAGAGTGCATGCCAGAGAGGACTGTTATATATCTCCATTTTGAAAAGAAAAGTTCTAGCTGCGGGTGTGAGAATATATTGCTCAAAAGATTGAATTTAAAAGGCATGATTTTAAAAATTTTTAAAAATTGAATTTTAGAGAGAAGAAGGGAGAGGGAGAGAAAGAGAAACTTCGATGTGAAAGCAAAATATAGATGGGCAGCCTCTTACATGCCCCTTTCCAGGGATTCAGCCATGTGCCCTGACCTGAAATTTAACCAGCAACCCTTTAGTGCATAGGACATGTCCAACCAACTGAGCCATATCAGCCAGGATGAAGAGTATGATTTTATAAAGGGAACAGAATACAGAATTATAGTAATTGAGCTCTGTGTATAGTGTGCATATATTATATGCATCCTTATTTATATCTATATTTATTCCTATATCTATATGTGTGAATCATAAGTTCATGTGGTTATTTCCAATTCTAACCCAATATTCATTCCAAAATACATTCTGGCTTCTCCCCTTTTTATATTTGTTCTCCCTTCTCCATTAATAAAAAATCTGAATCTCTTATCCTCAATATATATATAATTATTGCATCTGCATTCAGCCAATCTCCCAAATTGTCAAGCTGCCCTTGCATACTGCTATGAAGCCATTCTCAGGAGGCTGACATTGTTGGCTTCTACTGTACTACCATGCTTGCCCTCTGAAGCCATCCTCACATAACTGATAGCATTGCTGTCTCAAGGATGCCCCACAGCTCTGTTCTAAAATGATTACTGTCTGCATCAAGCCTGTTCAATGACTTTTTAACTGAATTGGGAAGGAAGAAATGGAGAAAAGAGGAAGGCTAGGAAGATGGAGAGAGGAAGGAAGGAAGGAAGGAAAAAAGGAAGGGCAACATGTGATAGTTTTATATTAGTTTATAAACTTATCAACTTACTAGAGGCCCAGTGCATGAATTTGTGCATGGGTGGGGTCCAGCTGACCTGCCCCCAATTGAGGTTGGGGGGCTGACTGGGAGTGGAGCTGGAAGGTGGGAGGGGCCATGGGTAGTTGGATGACCATGCCTACCCCACATCTGACAGGTTGGCCACCACAGTGTGTGTCATAGCCACTGGCTGTTCTGGTTGTTCTGATCATTCTGCCATTCAGTCACTTGGTACACACACACACACACACACACACACACACACACACACACTAGTGGCCCGGTGCATAAAATTCATACATGGGGGGGTGGGATCCCCTCAGCCTGGCCTGCACCCTCTCGCAATCTGGGACTATGGGCTTCTAACCACTCACTTTCTTGCCTGCTTGCCTGCCTGATTGCTCCTAACTGCCTCTGCCTGCCTGCCTGCCTGATTACCCCTAACTGCCCTCCCCTGCTAACCTGATCTTGCCCCCATCTCCCCTCCCCTGCTGACCTGATTGCCCCTAACTCCATGCCAGCCTGATCTCACCCCCAACTGCCCTACCCTGTCAGCCTGATCACCCCTAACTGCCTCTGCCTCACAACCATGGCTTGTCTGGAAGAAAGTAAGATGTCCAGAAGATGGCCAGTCAACCCAGTCTAATTAGCATATTACCCTTTTAATAGTATAGATAGATTGTATAGGAGAGAATTGCTTAAGTAGGGGAGAAGTCTTTTTCAGTAGGAAGAGATGATCTTGGCAGACAAAAATACACAATCTCTATATCTGACTGATGGCCAGCTATATGCATTATACTGCCAAACCAGTCGTTAAAAAAATTGAACGATTTTCTTACATCTTACACAAAACAGCTATTGCCCTTAAAACCCCTCCTCAGTCCCCACCTTAGGTTCTGCCTTCACAGTCACCCAGATTTGGTTCTGATTGGTTGGTTTTTATGCCAGTCACTGTCAACAGCTCTGCCTCCTAGGCAGCCAATGGCTCCTCACAGTTCACCCAGATTTGGTTCTGATTTGTCAGTTTCTATGCCAGTCAGCATCTCGGGGCCTATCTCCAGGCTAATCAGACAAGCAGGATAATCTTGGGGGCTGCTGGTAAAGCCTGAAGAGAAAGAGAGGCAAGGGTTGAACAACAACTGTCATGGAGGCTGTGGATCAGACCCTGCTTCTCTCTCGGCCCACTTTCTGGGCCTGATCTGCTACAGCAGCCCAGCACTGACTTTAGTGTTTCAGTTATCCATTTGATTGTTTTGGACATTACGGACCCTGACTCATTATATATAGATAGATAGATACATATGAGATACACTAATATATCACTGCTCTTTTCTGAATGTACTTCATTTATTTTAATAATGAGAATATAATCCAGGATCAATGATACTTAGATATTAACAAGGCTCATCCACTATGTCCTTATTTCAAGTTCTTTGACCATGCTAGTAGTAAAACATGGGAATTTTTCTTATTCATCCCTCTTAACACATGGCACTTAGTAATTCATGATTCCAAATTTTAGTGAAAATGGTGGATAATGTCTAATAAAGGAGGAAATAAGAAAGGAATGGAGGGACAAAGAGAGGGGACTAAGAGAAGAGAAGAAAATTTGAAAAGAAATTTGAATTTTGATGTTTAGTTTTGGTAAGAATAGTGTTCATTATTATGACTTTTTTGAAATACTAATATGAAGTATACTTACTATATTTCTTATTCTGCTACTCAGAGACAAACTACCCAGCTATGTTTTTTAAATCTACCTTTTTAATATACCCAAGACCAGTCCAATTCTTGCCAACATCCAATAATTGGATGGAATGCATTTCTAAAATGTGTAATTATGTATTTGAATTGCTTGGCATTTACTTCAATAATAGACTTCACAAACGAAGTGTACTAGTCAATCAACTAAATTTGTAGCTCTGGTTGAGATTTTGGGTTTTATAACATGCTTTCTTCCATTTGCCTCAAAAAGAACTTACTTTTTTTTCAACGAGTATTTAATTTTCTATCAAACTTTTAGTAAACAGCAGGAAAATTCTCACCACTACTCTCTTTCTATTGAGGTAGGTTTACCTTAAAGTTTCAGCTGGAAACCCACAATCACAAAGTCCATTTATTACAAGCAATCATTGTGCCCTTTGCTGCCACTATGCATCTTCTGTTCAGTCAGAAAATTGGCTGATAGTGGTAGATAGATAGTTATCCAGACTTAAATAGAGAGTGAGAGCCCAGCTGCAGTGGCTCAGTGGTTGAGCATTGACCTATGAACCAAGAGGTCAATGTTTGATTCAGGGCACATGCTCTGTTTGAGGGCTCAATCCTTAGTAGGGGGTTAACAGGAGGCAGGCAATCAATGATTCTTTATCATTATTGATGTTTCTATCTCTCCCTCTCCCTCCCTTTCTGAAATAAATTTTAAAAAATAGAGAGTGAGTAAATGAAATGGAGTGTTGATTGCAATTATTATAACAAGGCAGAATTACAAAACACTAGTGACAGACTGAAAAGAAAACATAGTCTTGAATTGAAATATTTTAACAATCAAAGCTAAAATTGTAAGTGGGTTTTTATTTGTTCTGCTTTTGCCCTGAAATATTCAGAGTATTGCCTTGATATTCAAGTCCAATTTATTAATGAATATGTACATTTGTAGAAGAATATTATAAGAAATAAAAAGATTTAAATGACAAAACAGTGAACAACATTCTATATGTAAAAACACTCTAATATTAAAGAAAAAAATATTACAAAAGAGTTGTTTACTATGTTATAGGGCAACAACATGATGTTCTGGTAAATGTTCAAAGTTGAAGCAAGGGATATGGATTCTAATTCCGGATTTGTAACCTATTAAGCATGTATGATTAACAAGTTGTGAGATCTCTTTCAGCCTCAGTTTCCACATCTTGACAATGTAAATTAAAAATAACTGTTACTCTATCTACCTTACACAGCAGCATGTAGACTGAATGATAAAATATGGATGAAAGAAACTAATAATTTTAAAGCTTCACACACATTATTACTCTTAGTCTATTGTAAGTTCTAATTTTCAAGCCTTTTCTAACATTTTTGCTATCCTTAATAAAATTCCTGGAACAAATAACTTATCTAAATACATAATTTTGAAAACTAACACTTTAGTCACCAAACTACAGTTATAGACTACATTAAAATAATTTATAATTAAATAGTATATATTTTAGTATGTAAATTTAGAATATAACACTTCTAGAAGATATAGCAAATGAGCTATATACTGAAATACACACAGGTTTACTGAGAAAACAGTAGCCACAACTGCAGACTGACACAGCTAGGTTATATAGGCAGTTCCCAGATCTTAGATAGTGCTATGTTTATCAATGTAATTTCACAAAGTGGTCAATTATTCTTATAAATTTTTGAACCAAGAAAATATAACCCTCTCTCTATCTGCAAGTTAGCAGCATTCCTGGAAATTCCATGGACATTAAATGATATAAAAATAAGTTATATTTATTTGTAATTTGGAGAACAATTCTTGGCAAAATGGTTTTAAAGAGGCTTTTTATTTACATGAAAATCTGATAAACATTAAAATGATGTGCCTCTGAGAGATAATTCTCAGTTATGTAGATAGATTTATAATAAACCCAGTAGGTTGTCCAGTAGCTCTTACCACTACCCAGTGAAGACCAATATCATGCTTCTAATTATTTTGATAAATAAAAATATATACATTTTACAAATACCTTCTTTTTAAAAAAAATATATTTTATTGATTTTTTTACAGAGAGGAAGGGAGAAGAATAGAGAGTTGGAAACATTGATGAGAGAGACATCGATCAGCTGCCTCCTGCATGCTCCCCACTGGGGATGTGCCCACAACTAGGATACATGCCCTTGACCAGAATTGAAGCTGAGACCTTTTAGTTCGCAGGCTGATGCTCTATCCACTGAGCCAAACTGGTTTCGGCTACAAATACCTTCTTGCAATAATACTAATATCATTGCAAACCATGAATCTCTAGACCAATAACATACAAACTATATCTTTTGCAATAGTAATCCTATTATACAAAATTCTATCAGGTTTTGATAATGTTGATTGGTTGATTTGTTCATATTTACTTAAAATGTTAGTCATATGAATGAGGAAACTTAATTAAAACTTATTTTTATTTGTGTCCATCAATCTTAATTAAGGATATTAATGTCAATCATTGTTTAGCTGATTCTTCAAGATTATCTAAACTCATAGCCTATGTTAGCAATACTTTTAATGTAATTGTTTTGTTTTCCATTTCTACTCTCCAGAAACAAATACTCTTCAATATGTGGAAGAAAAAATGTGATGCTTTTTTCTACCTTATGAAAAACTAGAGGCCTGGTGCACAAAATTCATGCACTTGGGGACAAGAGAGGGTTCCTCAGCCTGATGTGCACCCTCTCACAGTCCGAGAGCGAGAGCCCTCAGAGGATGTCTGACTGATGGTTTAGGCCCGTTCTCCACAGCTAAGGACATCCCTAGTGCTGCCATGGAGATGAGAGAGGCTCCCACCACCATCCCTGCACTCACCAGCCATGAGCCCAGCTTCTGACTGAGCAGTGCTTCCTCTGTGGGAGTGCACTAACCACTAGTGGGAAGCTCCTGCATTGAGATTCTGCCTTCTGGCAGTCAATGTGCACCATAACAACCTGATGTTCCACTAATTTGCATATTATCCTTTTATTATGTAGGATATTAATTGCCACACCTACTACCAAAACAGTTTCCCATAGTCTTCTGCCAAAAGCACTGCATCAGATACTGATTCTGTGCATCAACAGAAATAGAACCATATGTTCCGCTTATTCTGTCACCCACTGAGAGGCTTCTTTCTGTCCAGGAGGGTTTAAATTAATTTAATCTTGCTAAGGACAGGTTGATGTAAAACTAGTCTGCAATTCTGGCTGAAAAAAAACAAACAAACAAACAGAAATTTCACTTACTGTGTAGGTCTACCAACATATTAAAAAAAAAAAAACACGAAGGCTGTCTTGAAAAGAAAACATAATTGTTCCAGGACTACATGGCCAGTAAAAATGGTTAAGCTGGAATCTCAAGATTTTTCTGATTTTAAAACTCATGAGGGTAATGAAAGAATTCCAGGGACAAAATAGGCAGGTTTAGGTAGTCTTGGGAATTAAAAGAGTTCATGGGGGAGGAATGTATAGGTGAGGACTTAAAGCCCCCAGAGGGCATACATTCACAGAGAATAGAAAAGAGGCACAGGATAAGAGGAGAGGGAAAACATACATTCTTATAGGATAAAGACAAGTCTCAGAGTACAGAGAAAAAGGAAACATACTTTCACAGAGGATAGAGAAATGTCAACAGATGCTGGAGGAAGGGAAACATGTTCACAGGAGATAGAGTGATGTTACAAAATAAGGGGGAGAAAGAGGGAGGCATCACATGGGTTTTACACTTTGAAGCTGATATTCTGCAAAAGACTGACCTATTAGAAAAGTACAGGATCATAAAATGGGGAAGGGGTCCAATTAGAAGGGAGCATGAAGAGACAAAGAACTGAAGCATTTATAAACTTTAATAAAAAGGGCTTGGTTGCTTTACCCCTTTGGGAACACCTCTCTGTGTGGGAGTTTGTATTTGCTTACAATAAATTCCCACCCTTTTACTATAACAAGTCCTTTTACTCTGCAAATTTTATTCTTCAAACTTTGTGAGGCAAGAACCCACAAGGGGAAGATCTGCTCCCCACACCAGTTTTCAGTAATACAGTTCTGTCTCAAAATAGATTATTTGCCACTTTGCAACCTAAACTACTTTAACATGTTCATGCAAGTATCTCTGATTCCTTAGCTATTTTATGTTTACCTCTCTCTCCATGAACAGTGAAAGTTGACATTGTCTTAATGCCTCAATTTGTGCATCTGTTTTAGCAGACAGAAACACATACTTTTGGAAAAAGCTGAGGCCAATTCCAAGAGCTTTCATTTATAAGAAAGATATTAAGTAATGATTGAATTTTTTTAAATGCCCGGGCATTTTTTTAAATGCCCGGGCATTTATGGAGTCATTTCAATGTGCTTTGGTGTTGAACACTGCTTCCTATGATCTCAGTAACTGATTTTTTTCCTTATATGATTTTAATGGATTAATACAAGTTTTTAATTCTTGATTTCAGTATCTTTTCTTTTGTTATAACTGTATTTTTTACTGTTGACACTATTACAGTTGTTCTCATTCCCCCTCCTTTTCTCACCTCCACACAACCCCTGTCCCCACTTCTTTCTGGCCATCACCACACTGTTGTCTGTTTTTATGAGTTATGCATGTATGTTTTTTGACTAATCCCTTCACCTTCTTTCATCTAGGCTCCCCTCCCTCTCCCCATGACTCTTGCTATTTTGTTCATCAGTTTATTTTGTTCATTAGATTTCACATATAAGTGAGATTATGTGGTATTTGTCTTTTTCTTACTGGTTTATTTCACTTACCATAATAATCTCCAGGTCCATCCATGCTGTCACAAAATGTAACATGCCCTTCTTTTTTATGGCTACATAGTATTCCATTGTATAAATGTATCCCAGCATTTTGATCTAAGCGCACAGGTGGGGTCCTTCCCAGGTTGGCTGGCCCTTATTGGGACTGGGTGAAACACCCTGGAGCCCTCGCACAGTCCCTGGCCTGTGGGGATCAGGCTAAACTTGGCCCATGCCCAGATTCATCCAGGGCATGTCCAGCCCATCTTGCCCGGTCCCCATTGGCCATACCCCAGCAGCAAGCTAACCTACTGGTCAGAGTGTCTGTCCCCTCGTGGTCAGTGTGTATCATAGCT